>JAHMML010000013.1:47114-62173 GCA_020341155.1 Eciton burchellii | reverse complement strand
GGGTGCGAGCAGAAAACGGGAGCGGGAAAGTGAGAAGTAGGAGTGGTGAGGACTAGGAGGCGAACAAGGGAGGCTGGCAGAGGGAGGGAGGGAGGGTGGGAGGGAAGGGGGCGAGAGGGACCACCGAGCGAAAGAGCGAGTCTAAAGCGATGTCGTACCTTGACCAATCTCAACGCGACTTGTTTTAAGCTATGCCAGAATGAGCGAGCGAGCGAGCGAGCGAGCGAGCGAGAGAGGACGACTTTAGAGACGAGTCGCGCGATCGCGCCGCCGAAACCGAAATAGCGGAGCTGGAGCGGGAGAATGCGGACCTGATGAACGCCGGACCCCCTTTTGCGTTTTATTATTGGGGTCACGCCCGTGGACGCACCGCGTGACGTGGACCGTGCTCGGCAGGATGCTGCGATGCGGTCCGCCGTTGTTGAACCGGCCGTTTCATTAGTCGGGAGACGAGCTGTTTCGTGTTTCCAGGGAACGGTCGGGATTCTCGTTCGCTCACGACGTCATTGATGTTACGTTGCGAGCCGAGCGATGCGAGTGACTGAATTATGGCTGCGAAAACAGCCTGATTCGCTGGACTTTGTTCCGGACTGTGACACCACAAGTTGAAAAGAAAGAAAGAAGGGAGGGAGAGGAAGAGCAGGGGAGGGGGAGGGGGAGGGAGGGGGGAGGGGGAATAACGCTTATATCACAAATATTTGTTTTGCATATTCGAATTTGCATGAGTTCGGCGAATTGTCGGCGAATCCGCTCGTTTATCAGAAACGCTCCTTTCATGATTATATTTTAAGATTGGCTCCGCTCAATGAGGATATTTTAAATAGCTGCGGCAAGCAGTTGCGCACAAAGCAATCATTTAATGCCGCTTAATTAGAGACCGAACGAATCGATGGACGGATCTGAAGCTTCTTCTTCGAGCAAATCGAAAATAATTTTCTTTTTAGGTTAGAAGGCAGTTAAATCGCAAACTTATTTTGCGGAGAGGTTGCGACTGAAATCAAGGCGTAGGCGCCGCTGGCAATGCTCGTTGGAAGCTCGACCGAAGGATGGACCAGGGAAAGAGGTTTCGACGGCGCTACATGCAGCGGAAAGCGGAATAAAGGGCTCGATGACGAGAGAGAAAAGGAGAAAAGGTCGACGACCTAACGCGCGCAACGATCTATGCCATCGGCTGCAAGTGCGTTACGCTTCAAGGCCGCGACTAAGCCAAGAAGGGTTTAGTGGCTTTCTCCGGACTACGTCCGGTTCTTCCTCGGAGGTTGCGTAACACACTGAACAGTCACGTGTCGAAATACCAAGGAAAACGTTTGAGAGAGACGATCAGGTCGACTGGCGCGTCGTTCCGACCCGGAAGCGATAAGTTTTCCTTGACAGATTGACGGATCGACTGCGCACTTGACAATAGCGCCGTACGTTGACCTCGTGCCTTAATTATCTTCATAATTACTTACACGGAAACACGGCCTCGCGCCGTTGTAAGTTTGATCACGTGTTATCACAAGCGTCTTACAGTAGTCTTTGCGAGCAATTAAATGTCCTCTCCTCCAAGATCGAAGAATCGAGGAGGAACGATCCGACAAGAAAGAAATGAAGAAAACAAGCTAGCAGAGAAGCAGATAGGTTAAGAACAGGAAAGGTGACAAGATTGATGGCTGCGCTCGCACTTGACACGTGAAAGTGGCCGCGAGACGGGCGAGGAATGCGCGCGATCAAAGCAAATAGACTCGCCGGTCGTTCACATCGCGTCATCGGGCCGTAATGTAATCCATGGTCACGTAATACTGCGCGTCCCATTTAGAGGGACTTTCTAAATGCGGAGAAGGGTTCGCCGGTGAGCCGCGAAAGGGCCCCAGCTCGATAGTATCCGAGTGACGCAATGTCCGACAAGGCGAGACAAGCGGCTCGAAGACGCCAGTTCGAAGTCGTTGCCCAACGACGATGCCCCCTCGCCAGCCATTCACGACGTGACGATTTTCTCTCGGGCCGACCCAGAAACTGCTGGGGATTTATCATTCATCCGTTGGTCGTTGCATAGCTGGCGCAGGGTCGACGCCCTCGACGCACGTGCATCCACGAAATCGGGCAGTCCCCGCTCGGGGACTCTGAGATTCACCTCGTTAATGTGGTTAGTGCAGCAGCATTTCCCAATCTCGTCGTCCTCTCACGATGAGATAATACTTGGGAGCCTCGGAGATCAAGATAGAGAGGAGAGATACGATTATGGGCAGAAGGGCGGTTAGAAATCGATAATAAAACAAATTCACCTCTTTCGCTTGGAATTTGGATTCTTCGAGTCTACGCGCGGCGTCTTCCTCTCCTCATCTTTCTTTCCCCAGTTTTCTTTCTCTCTCGCTCTTTCTGTGTCCTTCGTGAGGGCGCGAGATGTGGGGGAGATATTTCCAGCGTTGCATTGAATTACGCGTGCTTCGTCGACTATTGATTTTATTGACCGTTGATACTTCGCGAAGCGATATTGAGAGCTTATCAAGTAATGGATTCGATTGACGGTGAAATTTAGGGAAGTCAGATCTGCGTTTTACGTGATTTCGCTAATTCCGGTAAGGATTTCCGATTTTCACAGTGAAGCCACGACTTACCAGAAACGTTTTCTACAATTGCGCACGCGCGCGTTATCCCGGCGGAATTCACGTTTTCAACGTCCGTGCAGCAGCGTGTTTCTTTTCTGCTGGCCTCCATCGAGCGTTGTGCAAGCATTGTTGCAGCTCTCAGCAGAAAATTTATACCGTTCAGCAGAAAATCAGAAATAGGAAAAGAATTTACATTCTGCTGAGCGTAGCCGTCCTTTTCGACACTCCCCGAAATCCATCGTTGAATACTGTCGAAGCATAAAAAAATCTGTAATTAACTCTTAACTTGCATTGCTCGGACGGTAGGAAGGTAATTTAGGATAAACGATATGATCTACAAATGGAAATTTATTTTATATTCGTCTTAGCTAATATTTCCTAGCTTCCTATTTGAGAATAAAAACATCCCTCGTTCTTTAGTCTCGCGCTACTTTAATATAAATGCTTTTTATTATTTGCACACGCGTTACGTGAATATGTAATATTGCCATATGCATTACACGCGTGCTATTGAATTTTTCTAATCGAAAATGAAATCGCGTTTGATTCGATGTTGAATCTACTACTCATTCGTTTCAATCGGGTACAGTAGAGGCTCGTAGCGGATTTCCCGGGAATTAATGAGCTTGGAAATCTAAAGCCGTAAATATAGAGTACCTGCATTATGTTGCTTTAACGGAGGTTAGGGCTACTGAGGATAATTCGTTAGGATGCCGGTAGATGGCAATCAACAGTTGGAAGCAGCGCCTGCAGAGTAACCAACTGGTGGAACGTTGATACGAAGAATTGCCATCTTACAGGCGATTGATTATCATTTTGTGGTTTACAAATGCACGAGAATGCATTTACACAAATACTCTAAAAATTTCATGCGTAGTGAATATTGTTTCTAAGGAATTAATATTTGTCAACATTTTAGAGTTTCATGATTCAGAGTTCAAAAATGCTGAAGGCTTATCGATTTGATTTAGTATCGACGGATTAGCTTTAAAAATCGAGTCTACTCCATGAGAACGTACATTATGATGAAACAATTGGGAAGTACCGGGCGCGCCTGCGCGATATCGATGATTTCTTCCATGAATATTTCTCCGCGCGAAACGGAAGATCCGGCAGAATTTTTTCCATGTCGCATGATACGAAGACTTCGTCAAGGAAGAAATCTAAATTGCTGGTGTCCGAATCTCGCACCGATGATTTTTATTGCCACGCTAAATTAGCGAAATAGCTTAAATCTTGCTAAATTAGCAGGATGGTATCGAAATCTGCTCCAAGCCAGAAAATTATGAGATATTCAAACAGAAAAAAGGAAAGAAGAAGGTAGAAAATTCTTGTTGAGTCCTGACAGTTGGACATCAGTCAATTGGCCATCAAAGGATGATGAAATCCGATATCTTGGCACCTTTTGCTTCTTGTTTATACAGTCTTATCAGTAATCACTATTTATTCGACTTCGATGCTTCGTTACAATATCAATCGTTTCTAATTGATTTTATTATATTTCAGATACATTAAGATTTCAAGCACATTATAGAGTAAGATATATCCTATGAAGTTCTTTATAGCAGCTTCTAACCACAGTACTCAGTAATTATTTGTATCATTGCTTCAGTTGTTACACATGAGAAATGACTGATTTAGCTGATTAACTTATTAAGCATAAATTAAACAAAAATTGAGAATACCATTTTGAGCACTATTTTTCTCTCTAACATCTGTAACATGTGTAGCTTAGGAGTCTTCTCAAGATATCGCCCGAGTCTCGTTCCAGAGATCCTTCCCTTTACGTTATCCTTTGCTCTCAAATCTGACCTCGTCTTACGTCGCAAGTTGCTCTCGTTTTCTGCTTCTCCGATAACAAATTCTCACAGACAAGCGTTTACGTTTACGTTGGTGGTTTCTCTCCGATCTGAAAAGAAGAAGATCATCCGTAAGAACTTCTTACGAGGTGTAAAGCAAAAATAAAGCTATTAGTCGAGCAGATGCAATATAGCTATAACGAGAATGGGATCGCTATCACCTACGAATAAGTAAGTCGAAACATTTCAGAAAACTTTCACGTTGTCTTTGTCTTTGGAAAGACAAAGATGTGGTTGCATTTGCTATGGTTCTTGCATTTCATTAAAATCGGACGTAAAAGCCACGAACGATTTCTTCAACGTATTTTTCGAGATGCGTGATTCGAGAATCGAGTAAAGCATCGCTATAAATGGTGCGCGCGTTTGTAAACGACGGAAAGTAATGCGTGCGGAGTCTAATTCGCATCGTACGTACGCATTAATTATATATAATACATTCTATATATAATTAATACATTTTATGCGTAATATAAATGATCAATAACTGGTAAAAGTATATTGACATACATTCATGATTAATAAGAGAAGGAAATAAGAAATAAATATTAATCGATTATTATTGCGAAATGCTAATAATTATACTTAAAGCAAGGAAGGCAAAGCATTAATATTCACTTATATATAAAATTCATTATACTGTTGAAGCATGGATAGAGCATCGCGCATTTAAATACGTAAGACAATTTTTTAATCGACATGATTATGAGTAATTAATGGCGCGTTACTTGTTGCGAATATTTCAGAATGGAGTATGCAATATTATAGCACACGGAAAAATGATATTCGACATGCGTGAATTTTCACCAAAATATAGTCACATTATTTTACTAGATAATAAACATATATACTACATAATAAACATATATATCGATAATAATTTCGTTTTTCTTTAGAGGAAATGAAAAATTGTGTGTGTAGAGATTGCACAGTATTGCATACTGCCTTGTTTTATTCATATTAAATTACTAAATTATAGTTAGAAATGAAATTTGTATTATCGGAGGAAAGTTATGTAATCTTGCATAATGGTACATAAATTATATGTAATATGCCATCGATTTCTCGAATGCACGAACTATCGCAGAATATTTTACGGGCAAATGCATCTCGGTGTTCCTAAAATGAGTTCTTTCAAAGAGCGTTATTTCAGCTTTAATCGAATCATTCTGCTTGCTACTGGCTTGTGGCCTTATCAGCAGTCAAAACTTGCTTTTCTTCAGATAACGATCATTTCTGGTATTTTAATAAGCAACATCGTATTTCAGGTATACATATTAATGGATATAGGATATTGAAATCATATTATACATGATCTTGATCTTATATCTTGATCTTATACATGAAACTTATATGTTACTTAAATGAGAAAATAGAGTTGTAACATTATCGTATGAATAACATTCTAACTATTTTCTCAAGTTCTCAAGACTTTTATTTGTGGAATGCACTTTCGATTTTATCATTAAAATTCTTTGTGTCTCGTCCTATTTTACGTTTTTTGCTATTAAGTATATCTTCGTTTGGATAAACATGGAAAATGTAAGTTGAGCTTTTTCTACTTCTAAATATAATTTTATTAATTTCTACAAATATTAATTAATATTAATTTCTACAAATAAATCTTTGTGCAATTCCTTTCTGTATTTCAAAACGAGATGTGATATAAAATATTATTGATATAATAGCTGAAACGTGTCATGGACCGGCTGCAGAACATTTATGATGGTCTAAGGGATAAAAATGAAATTGCCATTTATGACAAGTACGGCAAAATTGCAAAACGTATTACGATCATGTTTATAAGTAAGAATAAAATCTTTTTGATTCTTATGTGAATGCTACTTTATTTTGACATTACAATAAAACGGATTATAATATATAAAAATTCTGTGATATTACTGTATTGTTCATGTATAAAGTGTTATTGCTCTAAAAGAGAAAATCTTTAGTAGTTGAAACATGTGTTCTACTTTCTGCTTTTCTATATATATTGCTATGTTGGGGATACATTCTTAATATTGTTATACCCAAAAATGACAGCTACATACAACATCTAAAACTATTCGTATGCAAATACTTTACTGTACAAGAAAAATATTTTTATTTCGTTCTTCTGCATTTAAATGCAGTCTTTGCTACAGGATCATTCACATTAGTAGCTGTATCAACTTTGTTATTCTCATATTCGAAACACATCTGCGGCATTTTTAGAATAGCCAGGTAAAGAAATGCTTATAATACAAAGAGAAACAGAAAAAGTCGACATAATTATAACAAAAATATTAATATACAGTTACCGCCTTGAACGGGCAATGACAAATAATACGTCGCAAAGTATTAAATTGAAAGATGAAATTGTGATTTGCAAGGAAATAATCTCTGCTGTAGACATTCATCGCAAAGCTATGGAGTTAGTATCCGTTTGATAATGTATTGTTCATATTACGCTGACAATATTAATAAAAAGAAATTGCATACGTATTCCTCACTTTTGCTGAAAATTATTATTATTAAGAAAAATCAAGCCAATATCAAGAAAGGATATAGAATCTTACGCACACAAGAAGATAGCAAAAAAACAGCAAAAATTACAATTTTCAAAACATTGCTGCGTATGAAAATTAGATTATTAAATTAAATACAGTAATTTAAAGATGATGGAATAGTAAATACGTAACTTGATTTAACATAGAGATATAAGTATATTTATTTTGTTAAAGATTTTCTAGCTTCCTTACAAACATCATGCAACAGTCATACTTCATTATTATAATCGTTACCGTGTTTTGTGTGA
This sequence comes from Eciton burchellii, assembly GCA_020341155.1. Taxonomy (NCBI): domain Eukaryota; kingdom Metazoa; phylum Arthropoda; class Insecta; order Hymenoptera; family Formicidae; genus Eciton; species Eciton burchellii. The sequence goes on along the minus strand of JAHMML010000013.1, from coordinate 54,932 downwards.
GCTTTAATCTTTATCGAGTAAGTTCTTTTCTATTTTATACTACTTTATACAGGCGACCTAGATTACATTTTATAACATTTATTTTGAAGAAAATTCTTCATAAAAAAGAAACAATTTACGATAATAAGAATAAAGAATTATATAAAAAGGATATATGGTGAATGAATTGCAAATCTCATGTCAATTGTAGTAACACAAAATTGTAATTGTAGAGCTACAATATAAACACTATTAATAATTTCTGCTCATTCTTGTAATAGAAATCGCTATTGCATTGGAAATGATGACAAAATGACTTTTGTAAATGTTATTGCTGTCATTATAAATATTAAGACGTTGATTGCCATAACGCGCTATTTTTAGATCTCTCGTATTCAATCAATAATAGGGGAAGTAGAAGATACGTCTTTGCATTTTTTAATTATAGCGTCTACTCTTTTGTATCTCTTTTTACTGAATTATGCTGGACAAGATATTATGGATTACAGCAATCACGTATTTTCTACCGCGTAAGCGATATTTTTTCTATGATGCTCCTATTTCCATTACACTGAAATTTTGATTGATGAAAATATCAATGTTACTATATCATTTTATACTTATTAGAATAAAAAAATTTTATGTTCTCTCTTTACAGATACAATATATCATGGTATCAAACATCGTTGCACATACAGAAGCTAATATTATTCTTATTGCAGAGAGGCAGTAAAACTTTCACCTTCAGTATTGGAGGATTGTTTACATTATCCTTTGAGTGTTTTGCTTCGGTAATATAAATGCTATAGTAGGATATACGTAAACAAGATATTGCATATTTTATTGAAATAATATTAAGGATAATGCATTTATTTGCAGCTAGCAAGTGCATCAGTATCTTACTTCACTGTCATGTTATCTTTCCAGTAATACGAAAAGCTTGTAATATATATTATAGTACATTATAGTATATAAACAGAAAGATATATATCTCTCATTTAATTGCGCGCAAAAAATTAAAAGAAAATTATTAAGAATATTTGTAAAATTTTTCTGCCTATTTGTAACACTGTACTTGAAATAAGTAAAGAAAAAGCATTAATATCAGCTTAAAAACAATTACATTATCAAAATTCGGAACTAAAACTGATATTTATTGACACTTAAATATATATGATAATTTCACGACTGATGTGATTAAAATTTATATAATTCATCGCACGTAACTTTTTTCAAAGGAGATGAAAATGTTTCTTCATTCTAGAATGACATGCGCAATATTATAATCTTCTAGAGAAAAATGAAGTTCCGAATACGTGAATTTTGACCGAAATGTAGTAACACAATATTTTTCTGTGGGAAATAAAGATATGTCTCATTTTTTTCCTTCAATGTGAAATAGATTAATTAATATTTCTGTCTTCTTTTCAAAAGGAGGTGACAAATTGTGCATGTTTCGATCTCAAAGTTATGCAATCTTGTATAATGATACGTAAGTTATATGTAATATGCCATCGATTTTTCGCCAAGGGGAATTATACGAACCACTGCAGGAAGTTTTACAGGCAAATGTATCTCAATGCTGCTAAAATGAAGATCTCTTTCCAGGAGCGCTACTTCAGTTTTAATCGAATCATTCTACTCGCTGTTGGTTTGTGGCCCTATCAACAGTCGAAATTAGTTCGTTTTCAGATAACGGTTATATTTGGTATTTTGATAAGCTACATTGCGTTTCAGGTATATATATCAATACAACGTATTTTAATTCTGTCATGCCATTTTATATGTACCATTTACAAGATGCCATTAAAATGAGAAAATAGAATTTTGATATAATCATTTGAATAAAATTTTCATTATAGTTTTCAAGACTTTTATTTGTGGAATGTACTTTTGACTTTATGATTAAAATTATTTGTAGTTCATTGTACGTTAGTTTTCTTGCAGTAAAGTATATTTTCTTTTGGATAAACATGGAAACTGTAAGTTGAACTTATTTCTATCAATAATATTATATAAATAATATATTATATAAATATGGGATATTATAGATGTAATATATAGTAATATATAGTAATATATAGTATAGTAACATATATCAAGTAAATATATAAGTTGCTGCAATTAAATCTTCGTTAATTTTTTTTTATATTTCAAAACGAGATGTGATACATAATGTTACATTATTGTGATTATTATATTATATTATATTATGTTATATTATTATAATTGTTATATTGTTATGATAGATGAAGTGCTTTATGGAGAGCTTACGGAACATTTATAATAGCTTAAGGGATAAAAATGAAATCGCCATTTATGACAAATATGGCAAGATTGGAAAACGTATCACGATTGCATTCATAAGTAAGAAAATATTTATAGATTTTTAATAGGATTATTTATTACTTCGAGCATTATGATCAAATATAACATCTGGAAATAAATATATATCAAAAATTACGTGTGCTTAGCAGTATTGCTATGCTACACTTAAATTATTGTTTCCCTAAGTGAAAAATGTTTAGTAGTTGAGATGTGTATTCTACTTTTGGCTGCTGTATTGGAATATTGGTGGTATTGTCTTGATGCTTTGACCAAAAATGGGACTCACACACGATATCTAAAATTATTGCTATGCAAATATTTTGTTATACAAGAACAATATTTTTATTTCATTCTTCTGCATTTCAATGCAGCTTTTACTATAGGGTCGTTTGCATTAATAGCAGCATCAACAATGATATTTTCGTATATCAAACACATCTGTGGAATGTTTAGAATTGCTAGGTAAAATAGTGGTTTTAAAAAAGAAGGAAAGAAATTTATTTATATTTTATTTCATTTATTTGAACTGTTGCATTCTTATTTCTCATATATAAGATCCACACGATTATAACAAATATTATTTACAGTTATCGTTTGGAACATGCAATGCAGAGAGATATGTTGCGAAATATTAACTTGCAGAATGAAGTCGTGATTTACCAGAAAATAATCTATGCTGTAGATATTCACCGCAAAGCCATAGAGTTAGTATTTATTTGATTATATATTGCACATATACTGGCAGTGTTGATAAGAAGAATAGCAAATTTCTCTCTTTCTATAGAAGTTTGCCATGCAGAAGTCATGCTAGTGTGGGAGAGAAATAATAGGAGAAAATACAGAACACATACACAAACATAGATGCATGCACTATTTGCGCGTGATATGGACACACACATTCTCATGTAGATATATTAACAAAGAAATAAATCATAATAAGAATTATAATTTTCAGGTAAATTATAGTTGCGTAGAAAAATGAAAATTATTAAATAAATGAAATAATATAATAATGACTTGTATATATAATGTAATAATGTAATTAAGACTTGTAATTATATTGATATATATATATTCTAATATTTTTTTTGTTAAAGGTTCAGCATATCTCTTGCAAACGGCACGGATCGATTATTTTTCTTTATTATAATGACTACTATGTTTTGTATGACTTTTAGTCTTTATCAAGTGAGTACGTTTTTGTTTTATATTATTTACAAACTGAGATATTCTGCATTTTTATATTCTGCGTGAAACAATATTATTTTAATAATTTTAAAAGAAGTTATTAAATATTAAAATATAATCAAACGAAATAATAAAATGGAAATAATTCATTTATATAATAAAGATTAATAAAAAGAACATTAAGGAAATTAATTAATTTAATAGAAATATTACAAATCTTCTTGTAACAACATAAAATTTTGATAATTATATAATTTCAATAATTTTGACAGTGATAATATCTTATAATTATAAATATTAGTCTTGCATTTACTTTATATTTTGGAAGTAAAACTGTTGTTGGAAGTGATAAGTTATATAAATATTGTGATATAATTATTATTGTATATAAAAATATATTAATTGAACAAATACGATATTTTTAGATCTCTCGCATTCAATCATCTGCAGAAGAAATGGAAGAAGTTACCTTGTATTTTCTTTTTATAACATCTATTCTTTTATACTTGTTCTTACTCAATTACGCTGGACAAAAAGTTACAGATTACAATGATCACGTATTTCTTACCGCGTAAGCGATACTTTTAGATAATGTTTTTATTCCCATCTGATTAAAATCTTCATTGATAAAAGTCTTAATACTAGTAAATCATTTTGAAATATAAATGCTGAAATATAAATGCTGTATCCTTTTTTTATAGATACAATATTTCCTGGTATCAAGCACCGTTACAGATACAGAAGCTGATATTGTTTTTATTACAGAGAGGCAGCAAAGCTTTCACTTGTAGTATCGCTGGATTTTTTGTATTATCTTTCGATTGTTTCGCTTCGGTAATGTTATGCAATCCTAAGATATATCTAAATAATACTGCAACTTTGTTCACGTAATACTAAGAAGAATTTTGTATTTATTTGCAGCTAGCAAGCACATCAATATCTTATTTCACCGTCATGTTATCTGTCCAGTAATATAAAAAACAAATGCGCGCAACACAATTTGATAACGTCATAAAATAGTGTAATAGAAAAACTAAAAATAAAAAAACTTTTGTCGCTCCTTTCTCGTCTAATTGTCTGCAAACATTAAAAAGACATCAGGAATATTTGTAAAATTTATCTTCCGAAAATTATAGCAGTAAAGTAAGAAAAGAGGAATTATTAATATTAACTTACGTGTAAAAGTAGTTACACTGTCAAAATATTTAAAATGTTTACTATTGTTAAAATATGTACAATAATTTTATAATTGATTAAATTATATAAATACTATACTAAAAATATCTGTAATTTATACATCAGTTTTCTCAAAAAAATCAGTATGCTACAGTATATACACTAGTATGAAATATGTAGGACTGTAAAATATATACAAAATAGCAAAATGGAATCATGTGTAAATTTTAACCAAGCCATGTCAGTATTTATCTCGAGCAAATAAACATATATATTTATAAATATATCTTTTCAAGATATTTTTAATTTTCAGGGTAGAATAGATCCATTAATATTCTTGTTTTTATTAAGAAGAAATAATGAAATTTCTCTTGATCGCACAATAATATTATGAACTGTCGTGCATTATTAAATTACTAAATTAAGCAGTTTCAGATAAAATTTATACTGTCGAAGGAAAATCATGTAATCTTGTATAATGATAGATAAATTATTTATAATATGCCATCGATTTTTTGCGAGGAGAAAGTATACCAACCATCGCAGAATATTTTACAGATAAATGTATCTCAAGATTCCTAATATGAAAATCTCTTTCGAAGAGCGTTACTTTAAGTTCAATCGAATCATTTTGTTTGCTGTTGGCCTATGGCCTTATGAACAGACAAAATTTGCTCGATTTCAAGTAATATTGTTTTCTGGTATTTTGATAAGCAGTATTATATTTCAGGTATATCAGTACAAAATATATTGTATTATAGGTGATTCTATATATTCAAAATGCAATATATTATTTAATTGAAACATTACGTTTTTAATACCATAATTGGAATACATTTTTAATTTCAGTTTTCAAGATTTTTGTTTGTGGAATGCACTTTCGACTTTATGATTAAAATCTTTATAATCTCATTATATTTTATTTTTTCTACGATAAAATATATTTTCTTTTCAATGAATATGGAAAGTGTAAGTTGCGTTTTCTTCCAAAGATATCTAAATTATTCAAAGTAAATTTTCATATATATCATTTCTGTTGATAGTTTCAATAGAGATATGAATTATGATGTAAAATGTTTTTAATGTAATAGATGAAATATTTAATGGAGCAGCTGCAGAATATTTACAGTAACCTAAGAAATGAAAATGAAATTGCCATTTATGACAAACACGGTATGATTGGAAAACATATTACCATRATATTTATAAGTAAGAAAGACACTTATTTGTTTTTGTTAATATCATCGTTTATTAATTTTAGCATTAATAAAATAAAATTAGTATTAATAAAATAAATTATACTTAGTAAAACTTAGGTGTACTTTGTTATACAGCTGTATTGTCATTTGTATTGTCATTTATATTATCATGAATCGTTATTTATCTAAAACAAAAAAATATTTGAATAGTGGTTGAAATATGTGCGATACTTTTTGGTACTGCGTTGGAATGTTGGGGATATGGTCTTGATGCTTGGTGTAAAACCGAGATTTATGCACGTCGATTGAAGTTATTTATATGCAACTACTTTGTTATACAAGAAGAATATTTTTATTTCGTTCTTTTGCACTTTAATGTAGTTTCTGCTATAGGATCGCTTGCAGCAATAGCTACATCAACAATGATATTTTCGTATATCAAACATATCTGTGGAATGTTTAGAATTGCTAGGTAAAAGCATGTTTATGAAAGGAAGATGTAAATTTATTTATATTCTACCTATTCGAAAATAATTATTTTTTTATAATATCGAAGATCGATATAACTATAACGGAAATACTGTTTACAGTTACCGTTTAGAGCGGGCAATAAAGAGCAATATATTGCAAAATGTCAGCTTAAAGAATGAAATTATGATTTATGAGGACATAATCTCTGCCGTCGACATGCATCGTAAAGCTATGGAGTTAGTAGTTATTGGAATATTTATTGTACATATTATGCTGGCAGTGTTAATAAGAAAAATAGCAAATATATTATTCTCTTGTAATAGAAGTCATAAATCCAAGAGAAATTGAACTAATACGCGAGAGAATATAAAAGAGAATACAGAATCCACATATACACGCATATGCTCGTGTCCTTTATACATATTCACACGCAAATACATTTGCAAACAAACAATCCACAATAAGAATTTTTATCATTTCCAGATAAATTACTATTGCATAGTGTTAATTAAATATAAATATTAATTAATAATTAAATAAAGATAAATAATCTAGAAATGTCAAAGCTAAAAATGAAATTTCTAATATTGTTTAACATAATAATATTTACTTTGTTAAAGATACGGCAAATTTATCACAAATAAAATGGAAGAAGCGTTTTTTTTTATCATAATGATCATCGTGATTTGTGTGAGTTTTGATCTTTATCAAGTAAGTTCTTTTGTATTTCATATTACATATGGATGACTACATAGGGTTATATCTTATAATATTTATATCGAAATAAATTATTAATAAAAATTAAAAAGTTAAAGTTATGTACACAATAAGAGTCAATAAGATTGTTCTGAAGAAAATAAATAAAAATTTTATATTATTGCGATAAAGAAAAATTTTAGGAATTTTTTAATATCGATAATTGTGTAATATAAATATTATTTTTCTAATTTCGTTATTTTTTGGACAATATTCGTTGTTGCATAAGAAATGCTGACAGGTATTAGTGTCATAACAATTATTATATAGATTACATTAATAGAGTATTAATAGAATTATATTAATTACATTATATTAATAGAATGTTGATGCAACATCAATGACGCAAGTGCAATATTTTTAGATTTCTCGAATTCAATTTCTCATAGAAGAAATAGAAGAAATTTCCTTATATCTTATTACAATGATAGGTGTTCTTGTATACTTGTTCTTAATCAATTATGCTGGACAAGAAATTATAGAGTATAATGATCACGTATTTCTTACCGCGTAAGCGATACTTTTAGATGCTCTTATTTCCATCTGAAATTTTCATTGACAAGCTATGATAATATGTATTATTATTTGTGGTAATATAAATTTTTTTTCGTTTTCTTATAGGTACAATATTTCGTGGTATTTTGCACCRTTGCGCATACAGAAATTGATATTATTTTTATTGCAAAGAGGTAGTAAAACTTTCACATTCAATATTGCCGGA
>JAHMML010000013.1:0-29033 GCA_020341155.1 Eciton burchellii | reverse complement strand
TTTATGAAAGAAAGACGTAAGGTTATCTATATTGTACTTCTCCGAAAATAACCGTTATTTTTTTATAATATCGATATAATTATAACGGAAATATTGTTTATAGTTACCGTCTAGAGCGGGCAATAAAGAGCAATATATCGCAAAATATCAGCTTAACGAATGAAATTATGATTTATGAGGACATAATCTCTGCCGTCGACATTCATCGCAAAGCTATGGAGTTAGTAGTTATTGGAATATTTATTGTACATATTATGCTGGCAGTGTTAATAAGAAAAATAGCAAATATATTATTCTCTTATCATAGAACTCATAAATCCAAGAGAAATTAAACTAATACGAGAGAGAGTATAAAAGAGAATACAAAATGCACTACATATACGCACGCATATTCACCTATCATTTATATATACATATATATGGGCATACATTCACACGTAGATACATTTACAAACAAACAATCCACAATAAGACTTTTTATAATTTCCAGATAAATTACTATTGCATAGGAAAGGGTTAATTAAATATAAATGTGAATTAATAATTAATATTTAAATAAATATAATAATCTAGAAATAACAAATCTGCAATTGAAGTTTCTAATATTGTTTAACATTATAATATTTATTTTATTGAAGGTTAGGCAAATTTCTTATGAATAAGACGGAACAATCATTTTTTTTTATCATAATAATTACTGTTCTTTGCGTGAGTTTTAATCTTTATGGAGTAAGTTCTTTTGTATTTCATATTACATATGAGTGGCGTATATCGTATAATATCTATGTTGAATGACATTATTAATCAATAAATTAAAAAGTTAAAGTTATATATGCGATAAGAATCAATAAGATTGTTCTGAAGAAAATAAATTAGAAATCTTATATTATTGCGATAAAAAAAAAATTTAGGAATTTTTTAATATTGATAGTTATGTAATATAAGCATTATTTTTCTAATTTCGTTATTTTTTTTGAGAATATTCCTTGTTGCATAGGAAATKATGATTTGTATTATAATAATTATTATATGTAATAGAATGTTGATGCAACATCATATTGATAACTGATATGCGATATTTTTAGATTTCTCGTCTTCAATTTCTTGCAGAAGAAATAGAAGAAATTTCCTCGTATCTTATTATTATAACAGTTGTTCTTGTATACTTGTTCTTAATCAATTATGCTGGACAAGAAATTATAGATTACAATGATCACGTATTTCTTACCGCGTAAGCGATACTTTTAGATAATGTTTTTATTCGCATGTGATTAAAATCTTCATTGATAAAAGTATTAATACTAGCAAATCATCTTATACTAAAATATAAATACTACATTTTTTCTTTATAGATACAATATTTCATGGTATCAGGTACCGTTGCAGATACAGAAGCTGATATTGTTTTTATTACAGAGAGGCAGCAAAGCTTTCACTTGGAGTATCGCTGGATTTTTTGTATTATCTTTCAATTGTTTTGCTTCGGTAATGTTGTATAATCGCAGGATATATCTTAGTAATGTTGTAACTTTGTTCAAGTAACACTAATGCATTTGTTTGTAGCTAGCAAGTACATCAGTATCTTACTTTACCGTCATGTTATCTGTCCAGTAATAAAGCACACGCGCGCAACAGAATTTGATAATATCATAAAGTAAAGTAATTTAAATAGAAAAACGTGTGTCGTCTCTTTCTCGTCTAATTGTCTGTAAATATTAAGAAGATATTATGAAGAATATTTGTAAAATTTATCTTACGAAATTTGTAATGCTAAGTATAGAAGAATCACTAATATTAACTGACATGTAAAAATAGTTCAAAATTCGGGCTTAAAACGTTTACTATTTACATTACAATGTCTAAAATAATTGTATAATTGATTAAAACATATAACGATTGTATTAAAAATATTTGTAATTTATAGCACGTTATTTTTTTCAAGAAAATTAGAATATTTCTGGTATATGCACTAGAATGAAATACGTAGGATTGTAATAAACAGCAAAGTGGAATCACGCATGCATGTATTTTAGCCATGTCAGTATAATATAATTTTCTCTGGGAGATAGATATATATCTAATTTTGAATCTTTAACGTAGAATAGATCGATTAATATTCCTGTTCTCTTCAAGAAGAGGTGACAAATTGCGCATATTTCGATCGCATGATCGTATCGTTTACTTACATTATTCGCACTAAATTAGGCAATTTAAAACGAAGTTTATACTATCAAAGAAAAGATATGCATAATGGTATATAAATTATATTTAATATGCCATTGATTTTTCGTAGTCCAAGTAGGACTATATCATCGCAGGATATTTTACAGGCAAATGCATCTCAATGCTCCTAAAATGACGATCTCTTTCCAGGAGCGCTACTTCAGTTTCAATCGAATTATTCTGCTTGCTAGCGGTTTGTGGCCTTATCAACAGTCAAAATTAACTCGTCTTCAGATAACTTTCTTTTCTGGTATTTTACTGGGCAACCTCGTATTTCAGGTATATAAATCAATACAATGTATTTTAATCCTATACGCGACTCTATGTGTGCAGTTACAAAATATTATTCAAGTAAGACAATAAACATTTAACGCAAACATTCAAGTACATTTTTAATTTTTGACTTTTACAGTTTTCAAGACTTTTATTTGTGGAATATACGTTTGACTTTACAATTAGAATTCTTACCGCCTCATTCTATTTTACTTTTTTTACGATAAAATATATCTTCTTTTTAAGGAACATGGAAACTGTAAGTTTTGCTTGAACTAAGATATATAAAAATATATGACATGCCGGAGATCAATTTTTTTACGAAACAATTTCTTTTCTTTTTTTATTTTAAAATGACGTGTAGTATAAAATGTTTTTAATATCATAGATGAAATATTTAATGGAGCGACTACAAAATATTTATAATAATTTAAGAGATAAAAATGAAATTGCCATTTACGACAAGTACGGCAAGATTGCGAGACGTATCACAATTACATTCACAAGTAAGAAAAATGCTGAGAGATTTTTGTTAATGCGATTGATCATTAATTTTAGCATTATAGTATAATAAATTATAATGTTTAGTAAAAATTAAGTATGTTCAGCTGTAATGCTCATAAATCATTGATTCTCTAAAAGAAAAAATGCTTAGTAGTTGAAATATTCTCTCTACTTTTTGCTGCTACGTTGGAATGTTGGGGATACGGTCTTGATGCTTTGTCCAAAAATAGGACTTATTCACGACGTTTAAAGTTACTCGTATGCAAATATTTCGCTATACAAGAAAAATACTTCTATTTCCTGTCTCTGCATTTAAATATTGTTCATATCATAGGATCGTTCTCATTAGTAGCAGTGTCAACAATGATATTCTCGTATGTGAAACACATCTGTGGAATGTTTAGAATTGCCAGGTAAAATAATGTTTATAACAGGAGAAAAGGAAATCTCTTTATATCGCGTTTATTTCAAGTTGCCTTTTTATTTCATGTAATATATAACATCGATATAATTATAACGAGAATAATATTGTTTACAGTTATCGTCTAAAGCGGGCAATAAAGAGCAACATGTTGCAAAATATCAGCATAAAGAATGAAATTATGATTCATGAGGACATAATCTCTGCCGTCGATATTCATTGCAAAGCTATGGAGTTAATATTTATTTGAATATTCATTTTACGTATTGGCAGTTTTAATAGAAAGTATAGCGAGCACTTTTTTTTTTCTCCTTAGAAATTATAAATTCGAGAGAAATCAAATTAAAATGAGAGAAAATACAAGAAAGAATACCCATGCATACACGCAGTATATATATACATTTACATGTGTAATGCGCACACATTCACACGCAGAGACTGTTCCGACTTTGGCGGTGTCTCGCGCCCTTTTGATCAGAGATTATCGCGAACGTGCGATAATCTAAATATTGATACTTGGCTGTTTTCGGCTTTGAGTAGACCGAGTAGCTCGGGAAGGGGGAGGGGAAGAAATCATAGTTTGTTATCGTATTAATGAGAAATTCTTCGGCTTCCTGGTGATGATTACGAAACACGGCTGCTTTTAATCTCTATGATTCACGCTATCGACCGATAATCCTTTGTTCTAAATAACGCTAAATAATGATTCTAAACAATAGTTCTGTCGCGAATCTCATAACGGATCTCATCTGCAATGAACATAGATCCCGTCATACTAGTATCGTTTGATAATTATGAAACAGTTAAAGCTCAACCGCAGGTTTTTCATTTTTATCCAAATCGACATCCGAGAATCCACCCTGAAGCGTAGTTCGGCAGTCTCGATAACCGGCGAGTCTCCAACACATACATTCAACAAATAAATAAACCACAACAGGAATTTGTATAATTTCCAGATAAATTATCGCTGCATAGGAAGATTGATTAATTGAACAAATAAATCTAATCTAAGAATAATGAAAATATATTAAAAATTTGTAACTTTATTTAATATCTTAATATTTATTTTGTTAAAGATTCGATAAATTCCTTACTAACAACATGGAAGGATCATTTTTCTTTATTATATTGATTACCGTGCTTTGTATGAGTTTCAGTCTTTATCGAGTAAGTTGCTTTGCATTTTATATTACTTATAACCGATCCACCTAACATGTTACAACATTTTTGCTTTGAAAGAAATTATTAATAAAAAAGAATAAAATCGTATAATAATAATTACGAGGCACGAAGAAAAGTAAACAGATATTGTATCATTGTAATGATATAAAATTTTAATAACTTTGTAATTTTAACAATCATGTAATACAAATATTCTCCTTTCATTTTTCTCCATTTTTGGTAAGAATATTCGTTGAATATTTGCATATGAAATGATAACTTGTGTAAATATTATAATATCTTCATATACTAAAATGTGGATTAAACAAATGCGGTATTTTTAGATCTCTCGTATTCAATCGCCTACAGAAGAAATGGAAGAAATTATTTTGTATTTTCTTTTTATAATATCTATCCTTTCATACTTGTTTTTAGTCAATTACGCCGGACAAGAAGTTACAGATTACAACGATCATGTATTTTTTACCGCGTAAGCGATATTTTTCCTATGATGCTCTTATTTCTATTCGATTAAGATTTTCATTAATAAAAGTATTAGCAAATCATCTTATATTAAAATATAAATGCTACATCCCTTCTTTATAGATACAATATTTCATGGTATCAAGCACCGTTGCAGATACAGAAGTTGATATTGTTTTTATTACAGAGAGGCAGCAAAGCTTTTACTTGGAATGTCGGTGGATTGTTTATAATATCTTTCGAATGCTTTGCTTCGGTAATGTTGTACTATTCTATGATAAACCTAAATAATGTTGCATACTTTGTTCAACTAATACTAAGGGAAAGCTATTTGTTCGCAGCTGGCTAGTACATCGGTATCTTATTTCACCATCATGTTATCTTTTCAGTAATACGAAAAGTACGCGAGCACAACATAGTGCTTTGATAGTGTCATATATTAAAATAGAAATTCAAGAATATATATCATCTTTTTCTCATCTAATTGTGTAAAAGTTTGAAGAGTTATTTAGCGTATTCATAAAAGTTTCCTTCCAAAAATATAATAATTAGCAAGCACTTGAAACAGGCAAAAATAATTTATAGATGAAATAGTTTACTTTATTGAAACCGTATATAATATATTACTCACATTTAAGGATATAGAATAATTTTTACTAACATATAAAATCATTACATCATGTAAATAAAATATTTATAATTCTTTTCGCATCGCTTTCTTTAATGGCACGATTGTCTCCAGTGCACGTACTGTAATGAACCGCGTAAGATTATGATAAAAGAATAAAGAATTCCGCTTGTATAAGTTTCAATTAAATTATGATCTTAGCTTTTTTCTGGCTAATAAACGTACATACAATTATTTTCCTTCATGTGTCGTGAAATAAATTAATTATTAGTCATTTCTCTTCTAAGGATAATGACAAATACTTCGATCCCCTTCTATTCTCTTGCATTATTTTTATCTAAATTACACAACTTGCGTTGAAATTTATTCTGTCAGGGGAAGATTATGTAATCTTCTATGATGATATATAAATTACATAATCGATATACGAAGTATCGGATAGCATTCAAATATATTTCAATCCTTTTAAAATGAAACTCACTTTCGAAGAGCGCTACTTCAGTTTCAATCGAATCATTTTGCTTGCTAGTGGCTTGTGGCCTTATCAACAATCAAAATTTGTTCGCCTTCATATAGTGTTTTTTTCTAGTATTTTGATAAGTAACATTGCTTTCCAGGTATAAATGTCAATACAGTTTATTTTAATTCTATACATAATTTTATACGTACATGTAACTGAAAATATATTTTTGATACAATCATTCGAGTAAACTTTTAACTATAGTTTTCAAGATTTTTATTTGTGGAATGCACTTTTGATTTTACAATTAAAATTCTCTGTACTTCATCCTATGTAATCTTCTTTCTGATAAAGTATATCTTTTTTTGGATAAATATGGAAACCGTAAGTTGTAAATTTTTCTTATTTCTAAATGGTTACAAAGGAATTTTTATACGCATTAATTGTTTCCTATATTTTAAAATGAAATATGATGTAAAATATTATTGATACATAGATGAAATGTTTCATGGAGCGGCTACAGAACATTTATAATGATCTGAGGGATAAAAATGAAATTGCCATTTATGACAAATATGGCAAGATTGCAAAACGTATCACAATAATATTCATAAGTAAGAAGCAAATCTATTGATCCTTCTTAATGAGATTATTAATTTCTTCTTTATAATAGAATAAATTAGTTTATTTAATAAAAGTTAACTGTGTACTTTGTTATATGTTCATGTATAAATCATTGTTTCTCTAAAAAAGAAAATCTTTAGTAGTTGAAATGTGCTCTTTACTTTTTCTTTCTACCTTGGAATGTTGGGGCTATGGTCTTGATATTATTATATCCAAAAATGAGACTTACGCACAACGTTTAAAGCTATTTATGTGCAAATCCTTTGCTATACAGGAAAAATATTTTTATTTCCTTCTTCTGCATTTAAACGCAGTTCTTACTGTAGGATCGTTGTCATTAGTAGCAGTGTCAACAATGATATTCTCGTATGTCAAACACATCTGCGGAATGTTTAGAATTGCCAGGTAAAAAAGTACTTGAAAAAAAGAAAAAAAGAATTACGTTTATAACGTATTTATTTGAATACAATTGTTGTTTTTTTATTTTGTGGTAATGTAAAAGATTGATAATATAGAAGATTGATTGTAATGAAAATATTATTTTCAGTTACCGTCTGGAGCAGGCAATGAACAATAAGAAGTTACAAAATATCAGCTTAAAGAATGAAATTATGATTTATGAGGGGATAATCTCTGCTGTCGACATTCATCGTAAAGCAATGGAGTTAATATTTATTTGAATATTCATTTCACATATTATGTTAGCAGCGCTAAGAAGAAAAGCAAATGTTTTTGAAAATATAAATCGAAGAAAATATAAATCGAAGAGAACTTCAGCTAATATGAGAAAGAGTTTAACAAAGAATTAAAGTAGCAAGATCCATGTATATACGCGCAGATGCATGTCACTTGTATACGCACATATGTGGGCACGCATACAAATCCTGATACAACAGCATAATTGGAGTTTTCATAATTTCCAATTAAATTATTACTGCATAAAAAAATGTTAAATTTATTTAATGTTAATTAAATGAATAAAATAATTTAAGAATGATAAAAACAGTATTAAGATTAGTAACTATGTCCGATCAAATAATATTAATTTTATTAAAGGTTCGGTAAATTTCTTACAAACAATATGGAAAGATCATTTTTCTTTATCATAATAATTACCGTCATTTGCGTAAGCTTCAGTCTTTATCAAGTAAGTTCTTTAGCATTTTATACTATTAAAGCCGATATATATATAATATCTTACTATATTTATATGGGAAAAAGTTATGAATAAAAATTTATTAATAAAATAATTCATATAATAAGAATTAATAAAATCGATATGATGATATTAAATTCCGAATATTATATTATCCTAATAACATAAAATAATTACATAATTCTAATTAATGTAAATATTATTTTTTTGTCATATAAATGCTATTTTTCTATTGTCTTCGTTTTCCGGTACAAAATTCGTATTGCAGGAAATGATGAGTTGTTTATACGATATTTTTAGATCGTTCGTATACAATCACCTACGGAAGAAATAGAAGAAATTTCTTTGCATCTAATTATTGTAATATCTATTCTTCTATACTTGTTCTTAGTGAATTATGCCGGACAGGAAGTTAAAGATTACAACGATCACGTATTTTTTACTGTGTAAGTGGTATGATTCTTTTGTATCTATTAGATTAAAATTTTCGTTGTTAAAAGACAGAACTAAAATTAATACTATTATATTATGTTATACTGTCAAAATATGAATTTCGTAGATACAATGTCTCATGGTACCAAACACCGCTGCATATTCAAAAGCTGATATTGTTTTTATTATGCAGAGGTAGCAAGGCCTTCACATGGAATATCGCTGGACTATTTATAATATCTTTCGAATGTTTTGCTTCGGTAATATTA
This sequence comes from Eciton burchellii, assembly GCA_020341155.1. Lineage (NCBI taxonomy): Eukaryota > Metazoa > Arthropoda > Insecta > Hymenoptera > Formicidae > Eciton > Eciton burchellii. The sequence continues at coordinate 20,399 of JAHMML010000013.1, read as the reverse complement.
TGCTATACCAGGATATGTCTAAGTAATATTTTGTTCAAGTAATACAAACGATAATATATATGTTTGCAGCTGGCAAGTACATCAGTGTCTTATTTCACTGTCATGTTATCTTTCTAGTAATCAAGTCAAAAGTATATATTTAATTATTATACATATTTGATAATATTAAAATGTAGTCGGTAAAAAGAGTAGATGAAAAAAATATGTACCTCCCTTTCCTGTTTAATTGTGTACAAAAAACTTAAATATTATGAAAAATGTTTATAAAATATTTCATCTGGAATTTGTCACTGTACTTAAAATAATTTAGGCAATAGGCAAGAATTGCCTAAAATAAGCAAAGAGAAAATATTAATATTAATTTACACGCACAAGTAGCTATACTATCAAAATCTGGAATTCAAGCATTATTCATATTTAAAGAAGAAGATAATTTCATAATGATTAAAAATTTAAATATTGTAGATTTGTTATTCATCGCGTATCATTTTTGTCAAACGAGATGCAAATATTTCGGGAGTATAGATTGAAATGAAGAATAATAGAATGAAAGATTATGGTATGGATATAAGAATGGAATTTCGCATGCGTGAATTTCAGTCAAGATATAGTTCTACGAATATTTTTCAATGAGAAATAAACATATGTCTAATTTTTCTCCTTCGATGCGAAATAGATCGATTAATATTCCTTTTTCTGTTGAAAAGAGATGACTTGCGTTTTCGATTGTGTACTGCCTTGCATTACTCATACTAAATGACTAGATTGGGCAATTTGGCACGAAATTTATACTGTCGAAGAAAAATTATGTCATTTTGTGTAAAGATACACCAATTGTATATAATTTACCATCGATTTTTCGTAACTAAAGCGCAGAATCATCACAAAATATATTAAATAAACGCATTTCAATGCTGTTAAGATGAAGATCTCTTTTGAAGAGCGCTACTTCAAGTGGAATCGAATCATTTTGCTTGCCGTTGGCTTATGGCCTTATCAACAGTCAAAATTAACTCGTCTTCAAATAACGTTCTTTCTTAGTATTTTGATAAGCAATATCATATTTCTGGTACATATATCAATATAGTTTAATTATATTATACTTGATTTTATACATATAATAAAAACATGTTATTTAAATAAAACAATATATTTTTGATATCCGTATAAATTTTTGATTATAGTTCTCAAGACTTTTATTTGTGGAATACACTTTTGACTTTACGATTAAAATTATTTGTATCTCATTCTATGTTTTCTTTTTTGGGATAAAGTATCTCTTTTTTTGGATAAATATGGAAACTGTAAGTTGAGTTCTTACTTTCTTCAGTAATGTATAATAATATATAAATATATTAATATAAATATGACGAACAGCATATAGTAAATAATAAGTAAATATATATATTGCTGCGAAGAAATTTTTGTATATATCAATTTCTTTTCATGTCTCAACATGAGATGTGACATAAAATATTATTGATGTGATAGATGAAGTGCCTTATAGAACAATTACAGAATATTTATAATAGCCTAAGAGATAAAAATGAAATTGCTATTTATGATAAACATGGCAAAATTGCAAAACGTGTTACAGTCATGTTCATAAGTAAGACAAACCTCTATAGATTTCTGTTAATGCGATGTGTTTCTTTCAACATTATAATAAAAATAGCTTATAATATTTAAGAAATATTAACTATGTACTGTATTATACTATATTGCTCACATATAAATGATTATTTCTTCACAAATATTTAGTAGTTGAAATGTGCTCTTTACTTTTTACTATTACGTTGGAATGTTGGGGATACATTTTCGATATTATATTCAAAAACGAGATCTACGTGCAACATTTAAAACTATTTATATACAAATATTTTTTTGTACAAGAAAAATATTTTTACATTCTTCTTCTGCATGTAAATGCAGTTTTTGCTGTGGGATCGTTCTCATTAGTAGTTACGTCAACAATGATATTTTCGTGTGTTAAACACATTTGCGGAATGTTTAGAATTGCTAGGTAAAGGGATTAATATGAAATGGATAGAATAACTTTATTTATATCTTATTATAATTGTTCGTGCTATTATTGTTTTCGTATAATATATAAGATCAATACAATTACAACAGAAATATTATTATCGTTACAGTTACCGTTTGGAGCAGGCAATGAAAAACTATATGTTGCAAAATATTAATGTCCAGAATAAAATTATGATCTATGAAGAGATAATCTCTGCCGTGAACATTCATCGCAAAGCAATGGAGTTAGTATTTATTTGAATGTTTATTCTATGTATGTTATGCTGGCAGTGTTAATAAGAATAGCAAATATATTATTTTTTTTATATAAAAATTCTATGGAATTCTATCTAAAAGAATTCAAAGTGATATGAGAGAGAATATGAAAGAGTCAGAATATAAGAAAGAATATGGAACGCATATACATTTCACACAATAGGAATTATAATTTTCAATTAAATTACTGTTATATAAGAAGTGATAATAATTAAATGGATAAATCTAATCTAAGAATGATGAAATCAATCAAAATCTGTGATTTTACTTAATATGATAATATCCATTTTATTAAAGATTTGGAAAATTTCTTACGAACAATTTGGAAGTATTATTTTTCCTTATCATAGTGATTACTGTGCTTTGCATGAGTTTTAGCCTTTATCGAGTAAGTTTTTTTGCATTTCATATTACTTGTAGACGATATATGAAACATTTTATAATATTTATTTTAATAATTTTGAAATAAATTATCAATAATAAAGAAGAAATAGTTCACATAACAATGTATATATATATATAATAAAAGAAATATGAAGAAAATTAATTAATAAATTATAAATTTTATGTTCTTGTAACATAAAGTTATAGTAAGTTGTAACATAACATAAAGTTTTTATAATTAGAAAATAAATAATAATTATGTAATAATTATAAATACTATACTATTTTTTCTTTGTATTTCGTAATATAATTTGTTATAGCAAATAATACGTTGTAGAAAATAATGACTTGTATAAATATTATAACTATTATTATATATGTCAGGATGTTGATTGCAGAAATGCAATATTTTTAGATTTCTCGTATTTCATCACCTATAGAAGAAATAGAAGAAATTTCTTTGCATATTATTATAATAACATCTATTCTTTTATACTTGTTCTTAGTCAATTACGCCGGACAAGAACTCAAAGATTACAACGATCACGTATTTTTTATCGCGTAAGTAATATCTTCTGATCCTTTTATTTTCATTCGATTAAAATCTTCATCGATAAAAGTATTAATATTAGCAAATCATCTTATACTAAAATATAAATGCTATATTCTTTCTTTATAGATACAATATTTCATGGTATCAAGCACCATTACAAGTACAGAAACTGATATTGTTTTTATTACAAAGGGGTAACAAAGCTTTTATTTGGAATATCGGTGGATTATTTATAGTATCTTTTGAATGCTTTGCTTCGGTAATGTTATGTTATATTAGGATAAAATGTTGCATAAATGGTGCATATTTTGTTCAAATAATATTAAGGATAATGCATTTGTTTGCAGCTAGTAAGTGCATCAGTATCTTATTTCACCATCATGTTATCTTTCCAGTAATATTAAAGGATAGTAATATATTACATAATATTATATCTTAAATTATAGAAGATAGACTTAAATTGAAGTAGAACATATATCGCTCTTTTCTTATTTAATTGCGCACAGAAAATAGAAAAATTATTGAGAATATTTCTAAAATCTTTCGCCTGAAATTTAATACGATCAAAGCGATCAAAGCGATCAAAGAAGAAGCATTATATATAAAATTAATTATCCAAATTCAGGCGTTATTCATATTTACACTTATTTATGCATAATTTTATAACTGATTAAAATATGTGTCATTCATCGTGCGTCAAAGAGATGCGATCGTTTCGGGAGTATATATTAGAATGAAATGTAATGGAATGAAAGATTAAACTGCACAGGAAAATAGAACTTTGTATACGTGAATTTGGATTAAGATTAATATTTTTCAGTGGGAAATAAGTATACGTCAAATTTTTTCTTCAGCATGAAACATATCGATTAATAGTCTTGTCTTTCTTAAGATGAAATGATAAATTGCGCGCTTTTTGATCGCGCTAAGTAAGATATTATCTTGCATTATTCGCACTAAATTATTCAAGAAGTTGAAACGAAATTTATATTGTCATAGGAAAGTGATACAATCTTGCATAATGATAATTATATATCCAAGATTATATAAATTGTATATAGTATACTATCGATTTTTCGCAAGGTGGGAATATACGAACCATCGTAAGATATTTTACAAGCAAATGTGCTTCAGTATTGCGAAAATGAAGAACTCTTTTGAAGAGCGTTTCTTCAGTTTCAATCGAATCATTTTGCTCGCTGTTGGTTTGTGGCCTTATCAACAATCGAAATTTGCTTCTATTCAGATAGCGGTCATTTCTGGTATTTTGATAAGCAGCATTGCATTCCTGGTATGTATGTCAATAATACATACATTAATAATACTATGATAATGATTTTATATGTACAATGTATAACGTATTATTTAACTGATACGCTTTTATTACAATCATTCAACTTTGTATTATTTTCAAATTTTGTATTATAGTTTTCAAGACTTCTATTTGAGGCATGCACAATTGGTTTTACGATTAGAATTCTAGTAACTTCATCGTATTTTACTTTTTTTACAATAAAATATGTCTTCTTTTCGATAAATATGGAAACTGTAAGTTGAATTTTACTAGCAAAGGTATATAAATCGCACAAAGTAAATATTCGTAAGTATCAATTTCTTTTCATACCTCAAAATGAAATATAATATAAATTCTTGTTAATAAAATAGATGAAATGTTTAATGGAATGGCTGCAGGACACTTATAATAACCTAAAAGATAAACATGAAATTATTATTTATAACAAATACGGCGAAATTGCAAAACGTATTACAATCATATTCACAAGTAAAAGAAATGATAAGAGATTCTGATTAATATGATCGTTTATTAATTTTAGTATTGTAATAGAAGAAATTATAATATTTAATAAAGATTAAATATGCTCTGCAGTATTGCATTATTGTTCGTGAATCATAGATTTCTCTAAAAGAAAAAATCTTTAGCAGTTGAAATATTTTCTCTGCTTTTGGCTGCTGCACTGGAATATTGGGGATACAGTCTTGTTGTTTTGTCAAAAAATGGGGCTTACATACGACGTCTAAAATTAATATGCGAATATTTTGCTATACAAGAAAAATATTTTTATTTCTCTTTTCTGCATTTAAATGCAGTTCTTATAATAGGATCATTCGCATTAGTAGCTGTCTCAACAATGATATTCTCGTATGTCAAACATATCTGTGGAATGTTTAGAATTGCTAGGTAACAAAATGCTTACAACTGGAGAAAAATAAAATATATTTGCATTGTACTTGAAAAAAAATGCTGAAACAGAGAAGCTGTTGTTTTTTTGTTGTTCAACGTAGCATAGAACATAGAAAATTGTAATTCTAATAAATAATATCATTTACAGTTATCGTCTGGAGCAGGCAATAAACGACAGAAAATTGCAAAATATAAGCGAGAATGAAATCATGATTTACGAGATAATATCTGCCGTGGATATTCATCGCAAAGGCATGGCGTTAGTATTTATTTGATTATTTATTATGCTGGCAGTATTGATAGGAAAAATAGTAAATTTCTTTTTTTGAAAGCTGTGAGCCTGAGAGGACTTAAAAGGACTAATATGAAAGAGGATATGAGGGAGAAATCATAAAGCTTATATACACACCCATAAATGAATTCACTAATCATTCATTATATGTGTGCATACATTCACACACAATTACATTAAGAAATAAATCACAATAAGAATTTCTTTCAAATTTATTATTGCTGTATAATGGAAATAATGTATAATGTATAATGCTGTATAATGCTGTATAATAATAATTAAATAAATGATGTAATCTAGAAATAATAAAATTGCAATTAAAATTTATAATCTAATTTAATTTAATATTATTTATTGTTAAAGATTCTGCATACTTCTCAGAAACAGCATGGAACGGTCGTATTTGCTTATCATAATGATTACTGTGTTTTGCGTGAGTTTTAGTCTTTATCGAGTAAGTTCTTTTGCATTTCATTCGCATTTACAAGCGACTCAAAGAAAAACGTTTTATAATGTTTACTTTGAGAGCAATGATTAGGGAAGAAGAAATACTTCAACGAATATAAATAAAACAGATATAAAGGAAATAAATTACATGTCTTAGGTTATAATAATAACATAAAATCTTAATTAAATTAAATTTTATAGTTTTTAATATAATTTTATAGTTTTAATCTAATGTAAACACTGTTCTATCATTTTCATGTTTTTTCTAATAAAATTTGTCGTAGCAAATAATTTGTTTTAGAAGATAATTATTATACATATTAGAATGTTAATTCATAACCAAAAATACATTATTTCTAGATCTCCCGTGTGGAATCAGTTACAGAAGAAATGGAAGAAATTATATTGCATTTTTTTTTTATAATATCTATTCTTGTATTCTTGTTCTTGGTCAATTATGCCGGACAGGAACTTAAAGATTACAACGATCACATATTTTCTACCGCGTAAGCGATACTGTTTCTATGGTGTCCTTATTTTCATTAAAATTTCGATTAAAATTTATATTAAGATGTTAATATTAATTTATCATGTTATACTAACTAAAATATAAATTTTATGTCATTTCTTCATAGATACAATGTTTCATGGTACCAAGCGCCGTTGTATATATAGAAGCTGATATTATTTTTATTACAAAGGGGTAACAAGGCTTTTACTTGGAATATCGGTGGACTATTTATAATATCCTTTGAGTGTTTTGCTTCGGTAATGTTATAGCAGGATATACTTAAAGGATATTGCATATTCTGTGTCAAGTAATACCAATAACATATTTGTTTGTAGCTGGCAAGTGCATCAGTATCTTATTTCACTCTCATGTTATCTTTCCAATAGCGTGCATAATATATTTGATAATATTAAAATAGAATTTGGTAGATTGAAAAATATCTGGTCTTTTTTCTCGTTTTTGCCTGCAAAGAACTGAAAAGTTATTAAAAATTTGTGAGATCTTTTTCGCGATATTTTTAATTGTACTTAAAGTAAACAAGGAAAAAGAGGTAATTAATTTATATAATCATTATACAAAATCAATTGGCTCCGTTGGAAACAGGTATAAAATATTTATACATATGGAATGATATTGAATGAAATGTAGAATAATTGATGTAAATATCTGTAATTTTTTGTACACCGTTTTGTTTAATGTATACGGATGTTTCAGATGCATATACTGAAATGAAACGCATGATTATTAAAAAAACAAAAGAAGAAGGAATAGAAAATTCCATTTGCATAAGTTTCAACAAAAATGTAGCCTCACGAGTTTCTGCGAGGCTAATGAATATATATATATAGAAGTCTTTCCGTCACCATGAAATAGATTGGTTAATAATCGTATTAAGAAGAGATTATCTCTTAAGAAGAGATGACAAATTGCGTGTGTTTTTTATCGATACTGCGTATTATCTTGCATTATGCTTAAACTAAATTAGACAATTTGATATTTATACAGAGGAATATTATATAATCCTCTATAATGTTATATGATATGATTGATATTTCGGGAAGTGAAAATATGCGATCGCGGAATACTCTACAGATGTATCTGATGTACCACGGACGAATATTCTCAAATGTATCTCGATGCTGCCAAAATGAGGATTTCTTCACTTTTAATCGAATCATATTGTTCGCTGTTGATTTATGGCCTTATCAACAGTCGAAATTTGTTCTGTTCAGATAGCGATCATTTCTGATATGTTGATAAGCAATTGCATTCCTAATATGTCAATAATATATGCTTTAATGATATTATTTATGATTTTATATATACAATATACATGTTAATTTGAGATCCTTAATACAATCATTCGATTTAAATTTTAAATTAGTTTTCGAGACTTCTATTTGCGGAACGTACATTTGATTTTATAATTTATAATTAGAATTCTCACAATCTCATTTTATTTTACTTTTCCTGCGATAAAATGTATCCATGTTTTTTTTAATGAACATGGAGACGATAGATTAAGTTTTCCTTGCAAAAATATGTAAAGATATGTAAAGTGTCAGAAATCAATTTTCTTAGGAATATTCCAATTTCTTTTTCTTATTTTAAAACGATATATGGTGTAAAATGTTTTTAATATCATAGATGAAATATTTTCAGTGGAACGATTACGTAACATTTATAGTAATCTAAGAGATAAGAATGATATTGCCATTTATGATATAGCAAGATTGCAAAACGTACTACAATTATGTTCACAAATAAGAAAGATGCTAGTAGATTTTTGACAATATGATTGTTTGTTAATTTCGGCGTCATACGATAGATTATAATATTTAATAAAAATTAGGTATGCTCAAGTGTATTGCTGTATTGTTTATAGACCCTTGTTTCTCTAAAAGAAGAAATATTTAGCAGTTGGAATATTCTCTTTATTTTTTGCTGCTGCGTTGGAATGTTGGAAATATAGTCTTAATGCCAAAAATGAGACTTATGCAAAACATCTAAAATTATTAATATGTAAATTCATTGTATAAGAATAATATTTTTATTTTATTCTATTGCATCAACGCAATTTTTGTGGGATTGTTCGCTGTAGTAGCCGCATCATTGGCGTTATTCTCGTATGTCAAATATATCTGCGAAATATTTAGAATTACCAGGTAAAAAAAATACTTATAAAAAAGAAGAAAAAAGAATTTATTTACATTATGTTAATTTTGAGACAATTGTCGTCTTTTCATTTAATATAACATAGGAGGTCGATGTAATTATAACGGAAATGTTATTTCCAGTTATCGTACAGACAAAAACGTAAATATAGCATAACTTATGACGCTCTTTGTTCGAGTAGATTTGGAAAGAACCGATATAGTCGACATCTGAAAATGAGAAGGGTTTTGATTTTAGGACCTGATCTTCCGATGAGTGATACATTTGTTCTTGGGCCATGGCTTCCTTGAATGGAGCACATCGGGCGCATTGTTTTATTACTGACTTTATGAGAGAGTCTGCTTGAAAGATCCAGAATTGACGAGACAGATAACTTTGTATCAGCTACGGTTCATCGTGTAGCGTGTATATGTGTGCATCGCGCACGAGTAGCAGCGATAGATGATTAGTCTTTGTTAGCAGGACCGGATGCTCCTCTGGAAAGGTTATTGATGGAGAATCGACATCTTTATGTCGATTGCTGATCCGTATCAGTTCATCACTTGGTAGGAACGGCTTTAGCGCCCACAAAAGTGAGCGTAAAGACATCTGTATCCCGCTCTTAAGAGCTGTGTATTCTTCCGCAAAGTTCCTACCGTTGAACAATGCGGAACCACCGTAATCTGCAGTATTCGAGTTCTTCTGCGGAGAGAGTCATTGTGTCTGGTCGAATCGCTCCTCGCAGCTACCTGAGACAAAATGCTGTGACACGGATTAGTCTCGTCAAAGAGGAGAAACGGAGTAGTAGTTCGTTATTATCGATGTGATCAACCATGGAAGTACACGCGTGGCATTTCTCCATCACGTCCAAATTAGTCAGATTCTCGGATGGCCAAACGTCGAAAAAAGAAGACTCCAATCATGATAGACTGGACAACATATTAGAAGTTGATCTACTCGAGATAGCGACTTTTCTTATATCTTTCATTGCGCCCAAGCTTCTCAGCGATGTTGTTGGTTTGTCTAAATCGACTTGAGGAGCCGCGGATCCAGATGCATCGATGCATCCAGATGCAGGAGCGTGTGATGTTCTTCCTGGCAATATCAACATCGATTGTTCGATGGGCAGGCTGCCGCAGGCCAAGGCAATTGAAGCAAGCCTTCATCTTCCCTGTTTGTTCACGCCGTTTGCTCGACCGAAAGGTCCCAGAACCTGCTGCATGATCGCAATGAATGAGACTTCTTGCACAGCGGACACAGAAGTCTTTTGGTCGCATCAGTCAAGATGCCATTCTGGCTATCGCTGCATTTGCTCTTAGTGAGATTGCTGGCGAGGCTTGATGGAGTGGTTTGTAGCTCAACCGCATTCAGAGCTAGAGTCAGTAAGAAATTCTTAAGTTCGTCGTATGTAGGAATCATTTTCCTGGAGACAAGCGATGACTTCCAAGAGAGAACGAGAAGATTTGTTAAGTTTTTCGAACATGACATATAAGAGCCAGTCGTTCCATTGGTCCACAGGCCTGTTCATAGCCTTGAATGAGCGAATGGTTTGGTCGAACGTGTTGACCAAGCGGTTGATCTCCAACTCAGAAGCTTCGGTAATGGTAGTCTAGCAGAGGACATACGGTTCATTAGCAACACTCGCGGGTTATTGTAGCGCGATAACAACTTTTCCCATGCCATTACGTAGCCCGCGGAATTCATATCGATATTTGAGATAGCCGCAGCTGCCTCGCCTATGAGGCTAGTCTTGAAATATTGCAGCTTCTTGGTGGGTCCGAGTCTGTTTACGTTATGAACCAATCTCTCAAACATATCTCGAATAGCTTCCTAGGCAAGTTGTTTGCTATCAAACGTAGGGAGGTTGATCTCTGACTCTGATTCTGAGCCCTAAGACTCAGCACTGGCGGTATTAGCGTCAGATGAAGCACCGGAAGGCTTTGATCTGCGGAGACAAGCCATGATGCGTCTTTTGGCCAAGTTATAATGATTGTCTGCGGTAGTAAAGATATCTATGTAGTCGGTAGACTCGATATCTTTGTAACTGAACAAAACCTTTTGATCGTCTAACATTTGTTTCTAATAAGACAGAACTTCTAGGCGCGCTGTTAGATACTCATATGAAAAATTCTTCTTTCCAAGCTCATTGAGATTATTCCAGAATCTCTCGATGTATCCAGCGATAATTGTCTGCTTCTTTATCAATTCCTCCATTTTGTCGCAAGATATGCTAAATAATCAGAGGAGACATTGTTTAGTGGAGCGCATTGAGCGGAGCAACGTTGGTGCGCTGAATGTGAAGAGTGGGGTATTCGCACTAATAGGCGTGGAGCATGCAAAGAACGGGGATTCGCATTCGTTGACGCGAAGCATTCGAAGAAAGGGGATTCGCATTTGTAGGCGCAGTGCATTCGAAGAAAGAGGATTCGTATTCGTAGGCGCACTGCATGCGAAGAGTGGGGATTCATGTTCGCAGGCGCAGTACACTCGAAGAAAGAGGATTCACATTCGTAGGTGCATTGCACGCGAAGAGTGGGGACACGTTCGCAGGCGTAGTATACTCGAAGAAAGAGGATTCGCATTCGTATGCGCACTGCACGCGAAGAAAGGGGATTCGCATTCATAGGCGCAACGTAGGAGTGGGGATTCTCACTTGCAATCGTGAAACATGCGAAGAGCGGGGCTTCGGACTCGCAGGCGCAGCGAATACGAATAGGGAAGCTTCGGACTCGCAGGCGCAATGAATGCGAAGAGCGGGGCTTCGGATTCGCAGGCGCACTGAATGCGAAGAGCGGGGCTTCGGATTCGCAGGCGCACTGAATGCGAATAGGGGGCGGGGCTGGTGGAGTCTATGGTATCCGAAACTTTTAGATTTTGGGAGTGAATGCGCAATAAATAAATTGCGATCGTTCACGCGTTGGCCGATATATTGCGCACACTGTTTAATGTTTGAACTCACCAGAAACGATCGTGTAATTGGAAATATCTTGAGCTTTCTCCTTTGAGAAAGCTCAGAAACCAGATGCTCAATCTTAAATAAAGTTTCCTGGATTCTGATTCCGTGTATCCGAAAATCTGGCAATCGAGCTATCCGACTATCCGAGATTCAAGTATCTGGTTTTTGATCCAGAAGGACTATCCGGTCGATCAACGTCGGTTGGAAAATGCCGAATTTGCACTTGGGGGATTCTTGGATGTGAAATCGGTAATAAACAATATTCTCGATTTATTAACTCTAGATTTATTAACTGAATCGTTTTATCGCGCACAATGTTATACAAAACTTTCTTATGTGAGAAAAGCATCCATCTCAAAAGAGGTTCTCGTTAGAACTATTGATTAAACAAAGACTAGATTGTAAAAACTATTGATTAAACAAAGACTAAATTGTAAAAACAGTGGAAACAGTCGGAATAAATACAAGCGTGCTGATTGCGCCGCTAATATTGACCGAGCAATGTTACCGCCCGCGCGATAATGCGCCGTGAATCCCCCAACCCCGAGCTATGCGGTCCTCAAGGCTGGGCAAAAACCAGCCAATCGCGATCTCCGCCAGCACTTATTCGCGGTTGCTATCTCTTAGCGCGGCGCGAAACGCGGCTAACGTTCTATACATTTGAGTTAAACATAGAGCCAAAAATAAGAATTGCGATTTTCAGGCAAATTACTGTTGTATAAGAAAATTATTATATATTTATTATAATATAATAAATAAATAAACATAATAAATTATTATTACATAATAAGTTATTATATTTAAGCAAGGATGAGATAAAGTGAACATGATCGAAAAATATGTTATTAACATTTAATGAAAAATGCATATTTTTAGATCTCTTGAGTTCAAATAATAATAGAAGAAATAAAAGAATTTCTATGCATTGTATTATTACAATACGCACTGTTCTGTATCTGTTCTTTATCAATTATATTGGACAAAAAATTACATGATTACAACAATCACATATTTGTCACTAAGAGCTATTTTTATGTGTGATATTCTCAAATATTTGTAATATTTAAATAATTTCCAATGATATAAATCGTGTTTTATTTGTCAAAATATAAATTCTATATCATTGCTTTTGTAGATGCAATGTTGGTACCTAAACCCATTGCAAACACAGAAATTAATACTGTTTTTATTACAAAGAAGTAACAAAGTTTTCACTTTGAATATCGGTGGATTATCTCCAATATCTTTAGAGTGTTTCGCTTCGGTAATATTACACTGTACAAGTAAATGTCACAAGCTTTGTTTAATTAATGCTCAGGCGGACATAAATTTATCTACAGCTGACAACTTCATCAGTATCTTACTTCATTGTAACGTGATGACAAAACAATATATCCGATCAGTGTTCAAGTAGAATGGACAGATACGAGAATATATACTTTTTCTCTAATTGAATACGTGAGAAATAAGGAAGTTGTTATGCTTGCAACATTTTTATCATTAAGATTGTAACATTATTCTCTATGAGTTTTGAAAAACATTTCATGTACATTTCAATTTAAAGAATTTATCAGGCAAGCCTATATGAAATAAAAGTCAGATAATTAATTTTATTTTCTCTATCGATTGCGCTGTTCAAGTGACAGGTGCAGTATTGTTAATAACATAAATTATATTGACTTTTGCGTATGCGATACATTTAAGAAACGATGATTGATAAATTAAATATAAATTAAATATATACCTGCAGATGCAATGCTTGCGGCGATATCGTTGAACGAATAAAGAATCATATGTTACAGAAAATGTTTATTTTATCGTCATTTATTTCATACGATTAAAGTGCAAGAATTTACGTGATAATAATACAATACAATTATACAATTATATAATATAATTAACAACAATGCGTCTGCAATCTGTTTTTCCGAATTAATTGCCAAACATAGTTACAAAGAGTGAAACTTGATATGTAATAAAAATTTCTGATGTTTATCAGTTACTTTCATGGTTGCACATAACTTTACAGCTCACGTGACAATATAAGATGCGTTGCTTGCTTGAGAAAAGTAAATCTTACGGAGGCACAAACGCAGGAATAAAACGCACGAAAGTATGGTATCAAAGAAGAGGAGAATTGTGTTCGCATAGTCCTTGATCAAAGTATTATTTTATGAGTATCCTTCTTTTTTTTCTGGGAAATAAAACACTTGTAGAATTCTCTTCTATCCACTGTATCGAAATCGATCATCATAATTATCGTCTTTCTCCCGGGAGGAATTATCGTGAATGCTTTCGACAACTAAATGATATTACGCGGCTCTTTCGCTATGTTTATGCCAAATTAAACACTGTGCGTCGAAATTTGCATCATTAGAGACATGTAATTTTATATGATGTTACATAATTATATAATGCGCTATTGATTCTTTGCGAGGAGAGGGGAACCGTTGCAAGATGCTTTATTTCCAAACGTACTTCGATGCTCGCAAAATGAGAATCTCCTTCGAAAAGCGATATTTCAGCTTCAATAGAATTGCTCTGCTTGCCGCTGGCTTGTGGCCCTATCAACAATCCAAGTTTGCACGACTTCAGTTGGTATTGTTTCTTGGTATTTTGATAAGTTTTATTGCATTCCAGGTATACGGATATCTCTCATTGTTATTTTATAATTTGCAACACAGCACTAAAATAGGCGATCCTTTAATGCGATCAATTTCCATTGCAGTTCTCCAGGTTTATATTTGTAGAATGTACTTTTGACTTTGCTGTTAAAATTCTTTGTGTCTCATCGTATCTTATATTCTTTGCGATTAAATACATCTCCTTTTGGATTAACATGGAAACTGTAAGTCAAAACTGTAAGAAAAAATTTATTTTCCCTTCCCAAGAGCCTGTAGATCGTTAGAAAGCGGTAGTTCATCTATCAACTTCTTTTATACTTTAATCGGTCATGTGCTAATGAAATGTCACGATAGATGAGGAATTTATTGGAACGGCTGCAATACATCTACGATGATTTAAAGGATAAAAAGGAGATTGCTATTTATAACAAATATGGAAACATGGCGAAACGTATTACGGTCATATTTATAAGTAAGGAAATTATTTTGTGCTATATGTGACCATTTATTTATTTTCGTGTTTAAATAAAACAATACGTAGCATTATGATGTTTCAATTAAAATTTTTTAAATATTCCTTGTAACATAAATTATGGCCTCCCTAAAAGAAAGGACATTTAGTAGGCGAAATAAGCTGTCTGTTTATTCTCGGTGGGATAAATTGCTGGCCATACATCCTTGATGTTATCATGCCAAAAAATGAGACCTACGCGCGTCACATGATAGTACTCTTAAGCAATTACTTCAACATACAAGAAAAGTATTTTTATTTCATCGCATTGCATTTGAGTGCAACCGTCACTGTAGGATCATTCGCGGTGGTAGCAGCTGCAACAATGACATTCTCATACGTCAAACACATTTGTGGGATGTTTAGAATCGCCAGGTAAAAGAGCCCTTAGAAAGAAACAGAGTTTTATTTATATCGTGAGTAGGATATAGCGAATAGAAATAATCTGAATAAAATGGCTTTTTTATTTCGTATTATTATTATTATTTCATATTATTTATTCTTTATTTCGTATTATTATTTCATATTATTTATATAGCCGATACAATCATAGTGACGATATTATTTGCAGCTATCGGTTTGAACGCGCAACCAATACATTACAGAGCATAAAATTGAGGAACGAAATTGTGATTTATAAAGAAATAATCTGTGCCGTGGATATTCATCGCAAAGCTATGGAGTTAGTATTTACTTGATCGGATGATATTTTATATGACAGCTTTACATGATAGCGCTAATAAAAAGGAAGCCCATCGGCTTTCTCTAGAAATTATGGATCGCAATAAAAGAAGATAACATAAATAATTATAAGAGCGGACAAAAATTAGAATTTCCAAGCAAACTCTACATCTGCACAGGAAAATGATTATAATAAAATGAGTAAAATCAAATAGAGGATTGCGTTAAACGTGTAATTAAAATTTAATTTAATCTTCAAATGATAACACAGCTGAATATAATGATATCTATTTTCGTTGAAGGTTTGCCAAATTTCTCGTAAGCAGCATGGAACGATCACTTCTCTTTGTGATAATGATTACCGTGCTCTGCGTGAGTTTCAATCTTTATCGAGTGAGTTCTCTTACATGCGATATTATCAAATTAACAAAGCATTTCAGAAAGATAAAATCTGGGAATATTCTAGGCATAAGATATTATTTCTAGATTTGCATTTCTTCCAAAATCCGCCATAACGAAAGAAATGTTACATCTTATAGATATTATAAAAATCATTATAAATATCAAGACGATTGATCAAATATGGTATTTTAGATTTCTCGAACTAAATCATTTACTGAGGAAATGGAGGAAATTTTAATACATTTTCTTATTACAACTTTTACACTACTGTATATGTTTTTAGCCAATTATGCTGGACAGGAAATTACAGATTATAATAATCACGTATTTCTTACCGCGTAAGCGATATTTTTATCTACAATGCATATTTTTGCTTCACTAATTAGCAGTGATAACATTACCAGCTCGTCACTTTATAATATAATTATTATCGATATAATTATCAATTTTATGTATTTCTTTGCAGATACAATGTTCCATGGTATCGGGCACCGTTACATATTCAGAAGTTGATACTATTTTTATTACAGAGAGGCAGCAAAGCTTTCACTTTGAGTATCGGTGGATTATTTACATTGTCTTTAGAATGCTTTGCTTCGGTAAAATCATACAATTCAATAAAGTTATATAAACGTTGTTACATAATTATACAACTGAGATTAAGAGGAATATATTTGTTTGCAGCTGGCAAGCACATCAGTGTCTTATTTTACTGTCATGTTATCTCTTCAGTACTGAAGGAACAAGAATATCTTCGATAGTGTCATATATTCAAATAGAACAAATAGATACAGGAAGCTATTCTGGATATTTCTCGTTTAATTAAGCATTAAAGGCTAAAAAATTGAAGATATTTATAATATCTTTCTTCCAGAATCGTAAAGCTATTTTCAAATTTAACAAAGAAAAAGTATCAAGTCACTTATATGTAAAATTGAATACGAGAGAGAGAGAGAGAGAGAGAGAGAGAGAGAGAGAGAGAGAGAGAGAGAAAGAGAGAGAGAAAAGGAGAGAGAGAAACCAGGTTTGAAGTATTTTTCATATTTTAATGTACAGTATTTATTATTTTAATGAAATTTTTATGAAATAAACAAGAAGGAAATAATATTATAAAGAAATAATATCTTCTATCGGTCGCATTGTCTAAATGTTTGTGACAGACTTAATAAAAATCCATAATGAAAATCTTATTAGGTATTATATTTGCAGCACATTCAAGAGATGAAATATTCATGAACACTAAATAAAATATTTACTTAACAAGTATGTGGTCTTTGTTAATTAAATATTTTATTTAACAAGAATATTGTTAAAATAAAAAAGTACATGTTATTAAAAGATGTTTATCTAATCGTTATTCGTACCATATGACTTTCTTGCTAAAACGTAATAAATAATATCAAAGTATATTAAGATATTGATTCTTCTGGGTAACGAGTAATCATCGATAACAATTAAATCTAATTACGCAACTTTCATCATTTACCATTTTATGATTGATCTGTAAGATCAAGCATCATATTTTTCAAAAGAAGAGACGAATGCACAATGCACAATTCATAAATGCACAATGGAATTGACTGAAACAGCGGGTCCGAAGAAAACGACAACTGAGCTTGGACAAGATATTATTTCATGAGTATATTTCTGTGAGAAGTAAACAGATGTAAAATTTTTCCTTCGGCATGTAATCGATCGCGTAATCGTCTCGCTTTTGGAAAATTAAATCCTAGAAGTTCCATTGTTCAATAATATCGTCTATTTCTTGTGTTATGCTAAATTATACACTTGGGTTGTTTATGCTAAATGATACACTTTTTTGAAACTTATACTATCAGGAAAACTATTGATTCTTTTAAGTAATTCCTCCTTTAACAATTTTATGTAATTTCATGTAATTTTATGTAATTTTATGTAATATCATCACGATTATTTGCGAGGAGAGAAATGTACGGACCATTGCAAAATGTTCTATTTCCAAATATATCTGCCGTAATATAATGCCGTAAAATGAAGATCTCTTTCGAGCAGCGATACTTTAGCTTCAATCGCATTGTTTTACTCACTATTGGCTTGTGGCCTTATTATCAGACAAAAATTGCTCGCTTTCAAGTGGCGATCTTTCTTGGTATTTTGATAAGCTTTATTGCATTTCAGGTACAACAATTATCAAATMTTTTTATTATTTTTCCAATGTGTAATAAATCAATTAAGTAAGGAAACAATTCTATAAAYGATACATAACAATTGCAGTTTTTAAGACTTTTCTTTGAGGAATGCACYTTTGATTTTACVATTAGAATWAGAATTCTTTGTGTSTCTTTSTATTTTACATTTCTTACGGTTACATATATCACCTTTTTAATTAACGTGGAAACTGTAAGTTAACAAATTTATTCCATTTTTTCCAACGAATGTAACTTAAAATGTATATTTCGTATATATCAATTTTCTGTTGTATTTTATAATGAGRTACRTTATAMAATATTAKTGACATRRYAGATGAAACATATAATGGAACGATTGCAGAACACCTATAATGATTTGAAAGATGAAAAGGAAATCGCTATTTACGATAAGTACGCAAATATTGCTAAACGAATTACGTACGCATTCATAGGTGAGAAAAGTATTATTATCTTTCATTATTGTGATTTCATTAATTTTCATATTGAAACGAATTACCTTATAATGTCTAATAAGCATTTGCTTATTATTATTATTAATGTTCATATTCATGTTATTGTTTTTCTAAACACGAAAATATTCAGTTATCACTGTCTGCGTCTTCCTTATTCTTACTGTATTGCAAAYATGGTCGMATATTCTTGATGTCATTATGTCTAGTAAKAAGATCTACACACATCGCTTCAAAATAATGACATGCAGATATTTCGTTATACAAGAAGAATACTTTCACTTGTTTCTTGTAYATCTCAATGCAGTTGCTACTATAGGGTCAATTGCATTATTAGCTGCTGGAATAATGTTATTTTCGTTTCTATATCACATTTCTGGTATGTTTAGAATTGCTAGGTAAATTAATATAAAATTGGAGACTTATTCATGTCTTGAACATAAATGTTTCATTTTTRTTTCATATCATTTATAAAGTTAATTAGAAAGAAAATTATTTATAGCTACCGCTTGGAACGGGCAATGAAGACTAAGAAATTGCAAAGTATTACTTTGGAGAATGAAATAGCGATTTACAAAGGAATAATCTGTGCCGTAAATATTCATCACAAAGCAATGGAGTTAGTAATTATAATATATCAACAAAATATTATGTTGGTGTTGATGGAAAGGAATAATATGTCTGTTATTAACTTTTCGTGGAGGCTTCAGTGATACTAAATATAATATGTCATAAATGGGCAATGGAATTAGCATTTTTAAGCAGCATACTTCTATATGAAGAAATGATCGAGTATAAAATCCAACGGAAATGATAAAATTCACATTTAAAATATAATCTTAATTTAATTAAAAATCTAGTTGAATATAATAATATGTTCAATATACTAATCTGTTCTGTTTTGTTGAAGGTTTTTCAAATTTTTTATGAATAGCTTGGAAAAATCAACTCTCCCTCTTATAATGATTATTGTGCTTTGCGTTAGTTTCAGTCTTTACGAAGTGAGTTTTTATAGAACTGATATTATATATCAACATCTTACGTAATATCTACCAACTATCGGTGTGAGAGAAGCTATTAATGAGATAAAAATAAGTATCTCTCCAAGAAAAAATATTCAGAGATTGGATTAATACGTTTAGGTTATTTTTAAAAATGTAGCCTTTTGTAAATTATGGGAAGTATGATATCAATATAATATTTTTTCTATATCTCGCATTTATTTGGCAACTCAATCTACTATTATGATATGCGAGATTTTCTGCATTATACAAATAATATTATACATAATGCAAGTGTTGATTGTTCAATTATGGTATTTTAGATCTCTCAAATTCAATCATTTATTGGAAAAATAGATGAAACTGTTATAGATTTACTTATTCTTATTTTTACACTCATAGCCATGTTCTCAGTTAATTATGTTGCACAAGAAGTTACGGATTACAATAATCATGTATTTTTAACGGCGTAAGCGATGCTTTTATATATTGTCATGTCATACATATTTTACTGCATTAATTCTCAATGGAAATATTATCACTATTATCATTATCATTATCACGATTTAA
Source organism: Eciton burchellii (assembly GCA_020341155.1). Lineage (NCBI taxonomy): Eukaryota > Metazoa > Arthropoda > Insecta > Hymenoptera > Formicidae > Eciton > Eciton burchellii. Next base: position 171 of record JAHMML010000013.1, on the reverse strand, counting down.
TAGTATCACTGTTAAATATTAAAATTTCTTATTTCTCAAATATAAATTCTATTTGATCTCTTCAAGATACAACATTCCATGGTACATAGCACCGCTTCAAATCCAAAAGATGACGTTATTTTTATTACAGAGAGGCAGCAAAGCCTTCACTTTAAATCTTGGTGGAATATT
>JAHMML010000120.1:82260-119761 GCA_020341155.1 Eciton burchellii | reverse complement strand
AGAGAGAGAGAGAGAGAGAGAGAGAGAGAGAGAGAGAGAGAGAGAGAGAGAGAGAGAGAGAGAGAGAGACACACACACATATATATATATACGCGCATATATATATGTATACCGAAAATTACTATTCATCTCACATTCGTTTTCACTTTGCCTTTATCCACCTAGTATCCTATATGCTTATTATTAATTACTGCATTCTGCAGTATATGCAGATAGCTTCCTCTGAGAAAGTGTCATTCTCAAGCATCGATGATAGTTGCGAAGTTGGGAAAGAGCTGAGTTGCGGGAAGAGGCGAGAAGGATTCGATCAAATGCGTGGGGAGTGATCGGAGTTGGGCGCCGATTAAGAAGTGAAAGAGAGGGATTTATTGCGCACGCGCGTAAGTCGAATCGCATGTATGATCGCGAGGGACATCACGTCGCGGGCTTCTGAAACGCAGTTTCCGCGTATCGTTGCTCGGCGAAAAAAGTATGTGCGCGTGTGCCGTTCCAATCGTCCAGGATGTCATTCGAACGATACTCCATTGGTAGGGGAGCCATCGCATTGATCCGATGAGAAAAAGAAGCAGGTAAAGTCCGATTATTGATACTATCTTCTTTTTTTTTGTATCTTTACGATAAAAAGAGCCTTTATATTTGCTAATTGTTGGGCGTTGTTGGGCTAGTTTAGAGCTTAGAATTTTTCCTCAGAATATGAAAAATTTCATACGTGCAAAATACGAAAAAAAGACTAAAAGGAAACTGAAAAATGCGCGAGCAATAATTATTTATTTAAATGTTTTAAAATGTTATATATATTTTATATAGCTTATATCATATGTGAATATAATATAACATTTATTTTAAAAGAATGCTTAGGAGTTACGAAGATGTCGAAACTATCTTGAAACGATATATCTTTCAGATCTTAATGCCTGTTAAAGTTTAATGTCATCAAAAATTTGACTACGATTATAATTTTTGACACGATTAAAAATAAGATCTGAGAAAACTGATTAGATCGATCACAATACATTTATGCTGATATATTTTAGCACATTGTCTGATATATATGTGAGCAGAATTACAATAAAAAATGAATTACATTAAAAATGTATTATTTAATGTTGCTTATTAAATTATTTTTGCATTAAAAAAGAGAACATCATAAAAAAGAATTATAATAAAACTTTATGTAGAACTAATTAATTTTTAAATATTGAATAGATGGGATAAATATTAAATCAATTTGACAAATTATTTTAATAAATTACTAATCAATTAATCGTATTTGGTCAAACAGTTCTATTGATTCGTCACGTCAATATGTAATCTATTCGATAAGATTATTTAAATGATAGTATATATATATATATGATAATTGATTTATGCGTTAATTTATATTTAAGCGCCTTTTTATTTATTTAATCCAATATGTCATACATTAAGTCATACATTTAAGAATTGAATATCACTGCATTATATTACTGCATTCTCAATTTATCATTAGATTATATAATATTCTTATTATAAAGATTTTGATATAATAAATAAATGATATTTGTTTCGTATGAATGAATAATGCTAAATAATTGCGTTTACCACTGCACGTGTTATTCATACACTCCATTCGTCTCATTTTCATCTTATCTGCAATGTGCGATCTTCATAATGAACAAATAAGACACAACATTACAAAGATAAAAATAATGGCATTAAAAACTTGTGTTATTCAGTCATCGTGCGATTCTAATGTGGAGACTTCAATACTTTTACCCGCATAGATGATGTCCCCCACGTCCGTGTTCAAGATTTTCACAGTTTTCTCGCGATGCGATTGTTGCGTCACAGAGGAGGGATTGTTAAGTACTTGTCATGGTCGCACAGGTGCGGTCTCCTTAAGCGATAAACGATTAGAGCCGCTAGCACTGTACTGATTTATTTGATTTATTCGCAAGCAGGGCCAGGAATCATCTAAAACCATTCGATTTGCATTGAATTGAACTCATGCCCTTTGTAGAGCATTTTGCATTAAACACAGTTAATCCTCACAGTTAATATATAGAATGGATCTATATAATATATATATATATATTTATGGTAACGAAATATTTAAGAACGTTGCTCAGATATTTAATTAAAAGATGATATTGAAGTAAATTATGCCATGTTGTATTATATGTTTATCATTATCTGTATAATTATTATATTCTATATATAGTTCAACTATTTAAAATTTCGGATATTATGTCAGAATAATAATGAGCTTCTAAAAATAATGCTTCTAATATATGATATACATTCTCCTGACATACATTCAATTTTAATCATTCCAAATCATATTTAAGCACGTTCTATATTTATTTCTGTTCTATTGCTATTTTATTTGATTATAATAAAAAACAAACTATATATATAATTAATTATATAATTTTTATCATAACGTAATAACACATCTTTTCTAAAATAAAAATTACATAATATTAATTAGATAATAACATATATATAATCATCCATTTTAGCGATTATCTACACTTTTAGCGATTATTTTTACTAAAATAATTGAACTTAAACTCTGCACTTAATAAGATCGGTCCTATCAGTCGGTAAACAAATGTGGCATTTAGGAAGAATGAGCTCGCGTAACGCGATAATCATGCTCTTGATCGCGAAGCATAGAAGAAAAGTATCATTGGAAATACCGATATATTTTTATATCACTTTTAGTCTGTTCACAATGCGAATTGGCGACAAAAAGCGCCAATAATTTGATATAATTGCAAGAAGAACAAATGAATGATCAAAGAGAGATAACTATGAGTTGTAAGCGATTTTTTCTCCTTTTTTACAATTCTTTTTGCATAGTTGTAATAAAAACAAGGAAAAAAAGTTTAGCGTTTGATTTTCTTTATTATTCATAAGACAATTCATAAGACTAAATAAATATAATAAATCATACTTTGTTAACTGATATCTTAATACTTGGTATCTTTATAACAAAAAGATAAAAAATCAATATTGGATGACACAATGAAAATAATTAATGGATGAATGATACGGTATTTTTGATATGACAAAGCTATTAATAAAATATTAAGTTCTTGCGCGAAAAAGGAAAGGATATTATTGCTTCATATTACCATTGCGTGTCAATCGTGATTTACTTGCATGCCAATAATCGTCGATTGCTGGACCAATATCAGCGATAACAGCATATAATTATAAGATTACGAAGATTTCTCTACTCAATACCGAGCGTGATTTATATCGGTGAACGATCGTGTTTTTCATCGAACGCGTCGATCAAATGTATGGAGCAATTGATAAACGCACGAAAAACGTTCTCACATATTCAAACCGCGATGATGCGACTTTTTGCTATCGCAGAGATATCGTAGATATCTCGGGTAAAAGTGAAGGGACGATTCTGGCCGCAATTCTCATAGGGACCGCGATCACGTTGCGACAAACTGACCGCGATCAAACCGCGTTGCGTAGAATCGTTCCAAATGTCACCTTTGAGGGGAATATTGCAACAACAATCGACAATCACTAAGAACTGAAATCGGCATAAATAAAAAAATCGGGAAAAAATGATTTTTTAGGAAGTTAACTTTTAGCAGGATCAATGTGGCTAGAGAACAAAAGTGATTAACCGATATTTTTGAAAATGCTATTGATCTTTGCTGATAACGAATCGAGTGATCTTAGTGATTTATAAATATTTTCTATTGTGCTGAATTTAATATTATTATTCGCGTTTTTTACGAAATATTCTAGCGTTGCTTATTTTGATTAATATTTGCTGTAGAATCGATCCATCGAATTTATCATATATCGATACAAGTTCGGCTATACATTTAAAAGATATGGACGAAATACGAGGATGATGTTCGTCGTTCTGTAATTCCCGAGCGAGCAAACGGCCGATTTCTTTGAGCTATCGAAGCGACGAAAAATCGAACGATCTAGTATGCTCGAATCGCGCATTTTATTTCGCTTCGGACAAGGACGATGTTATACTATTTCCACGCTGGAATGTCCAAAACGTGACGATACTTCCAATGAGCGATTCGTTCGAACGCATCAGCGACAGAATTACAAATTCTGCACTCGCGATGTGATTGTCACGAATGATTCGTGAATTCGACGAACGATCGAGCTTTTCGAGGACACATGTCGCGCCGGATCCAAACACGTGGGATGACCTGTTGCACAGCCGCAAGTGCATCATCAGCTGCTCCGTTTCACGCGACTGATCATCAAGTGGCTCATTATTGCATTGCTCGACGCTATTAGCGTTGCGTAAATAAATCCAGAGCGACTTTGATCTGGCTTAACCGCGATCTCATTACGTTTTAGAGCCACCGAGAGAAATTTTAGTTCACCGACGATAAAATAATACGTCTACCGCGACAAAACGATTATATATTTCTTCCTATATCCATATCACATATATCCAACCGCATCCGTATTATCTTCTGCACTTCTTCCTAATTGGATTTAGCCAAAGACATTCCTGACAGAATTACGTCGTTATTATTCGCTTCGCGGATCTTCTCATTATCTTATCTAAATCGCCGCGAATGAAATCTTCTATTTCGTCAAATCCATCGCGATCATCAAGACCACCTTGTGGAAGCTTCGGGTGGCCCAGGTTAGGATCTAAAAAGGCCTTCCATCGGCCTTTTAGGCTTCGGTTAGCGCCCTATATGGAGTTGCCCGATGCCTACCTTCGCCTGATTCTTTTTTTAATCGTCGTCACATTGACGTCTGCCATTCCGTGCCTCTCCCTCCCTCCCTCTTTCTCTCTCTCTCTCTCTCTCTCTCTCTCTCTCTCTCTCTCTCTCTCTCTTTCTTTCCCTTCCTCTTTTACTCTTTCCCATATTAGAATATAAAATAAAAGACCTTCTAAGCTTAAAAGCGCAATCGCACGATGTTTCATCGTGCGAAACATTGTGGCATATAGTGGCAATTGGGAACAAAAAGGGAAACAGAAAATCCAACCAATCGGCCATGGTTGCGCCCGTACATGGCTGTCCATTACCCGTTTCACACATGCCCCTTTGCCGTTAATGGATAACAACGAAAATATCGGCCAGGCTGTATACGCGTACACATGGCGAACGAAGCGATTTATGATTGCCCATTTCTGCATTCGTCGACACGACTGCCAAGTATCAACTCGTGCGAATATCTTGATTGTTTGAAAAAAAAGCATGCGTGTATCTTAATTCTTGGGAAACCTTGCTTGATCATATTTCCTGTGGTCGCATCGCTTTCGATTAAATTTGATGATAAATTATTTTGTTTCTTTGGTATTATTACATGCTCCTTATTCTACAATGTCTTGATTACAGCGCAAAACATTTATCTTGGATTTTTATTCGTCATTATGCAGCATTATTATTACTGATGGCAATCCTTTATTTTATACGTTCTTTGGATTCTCTTTCAGCGAAGTTCCTGCGACTTGCCAGCATATCAAGGAATATGATCATAACACATATCTTTCTGCCTTGATCCATTTTTAGGCAACGTATGTTTCTTATCTTCTCTTAATGGGCCACGAACCTGTTTATGTTCAGCAAAAGAAGTAACTTTTTCCGAAAAATGCGTGGATCATCTTGTGATTCCTTTTATACTTTTATAATAAAATTATACAATTATACTCGACAATCTAACAGATTTATGCTCTACAGGCCATTTCTTGACTTGATCGTCAGATGTGTTCCATGCGAGCATTAAAGGAATGTCAAATAAAACATAAAAATATGGGTATTCGTGTTTTATGACATAATAATCGATTCCCTGATTCTCTTATGTCTATCGGAAATCTGATTGTGATATGAGAGAAAAAGAAATATATATATATTCAACATTAAATATGTGGCGATATGAAATACGATCGAAGTTTCTTCAAAGAATATATGTTACAAGAAATTGGTAGTTTATGTACAATAATATAGTCACTATTCAGCAACGAAGCCGCAGATTGCTAATCAATGCAGTCTATTTTAAAATATTTCTATTCTATCTTTTCTGTTTAAATTCTACAATCTAATTCTAGTTATATATGACACAAAAAGCTGGGCGTCTAAAGGAATTATCTTTACTCCTCCTTTCTGCGAAACATATTCTCGAGATGTAGCATTCTTCCTTCCTAATAATTTCCTAAGCCTGTTCTCGTTCCCGGCGAGTACATCGGCGATCTCTGTGCACACTCAATTGCGTTTCTCAATTGCGATTACAAAATCAAACTATCGTTCTAACGTAATGCTAATCCCTCTTTCGAGAAACTTCTCGCAGTTGATTTTCGCGAAATAAATGGGCCTCGGGATCACGTCAAGCACTCTTCTTGACGTGACGAAGCCTGGGAATGACATTGGCGACAGCCGAAACCTCTTTTGTCGCAAGTGAAAAACGTAGGAAGAGGGGGAGGGGTCGAGAGTGAGTTGGAGGGCGCGCGCACGTATATAAGTGCGAAAGGACAGAACGATTAGGCCGGGTGAGATGGAGAGAGAAGAGAGGCGAGGTCAACAAGATGCCCGATATGGTATCCTGCGAACGCCGTGAGTGCCATTTTACTTACACGCCGGCGACCATGTGTACACGATCGCGCGCCTTCCTACGCTGCCTACAATTAGCAGCGATCGTCGTTGCTGCTACTAACCTGCCGAATGAAATCTCGCACATCCGTACGGTGACGCGCGTTTTTCTCCTTTCTGCCTGAGAAAAGAGTCCTTGCATCGGGAACGTATACATTTCTTCAAGAAAAATGTATCCGCTCCTCGTCCAAAAGCCACAATTACCGTTACGCGTGGGTCATGTGTAAAATTTACTAGTTATACTTGGTTACTTAGCTTTATTCTTGAAAAGATTAATGGCAATGGTAATACGGCGTACGTCAATTCGCCATGGTCAAATCAACGATCAAGAACCGGCAGAAACGTAGAATTAATTATCATGTAAATTAGTCCGAAAAAGGAGAGGAAAGAGGTATCGTAATGTTACTTATCTTCAGCTGCTCGCGAGGAGCAGCTTCTTTCCTGGAAGTGGGATACGAAATTTTAACATTCCGTCGGATTTGAAACATCGCGAAGGATCATTTGCGAACGATTCGATAAGCGAGGATGCGCTTCGCGAAATCACCCCTGATGATTTTCTCGTCGCGCAAGTGTAGGAAAACGCGCGGGAAAACGGAAAAGAAGGGAAGGAAGAAGAGAAGAAATGAAACTAGATCATTTCTCATGGTGCATCTTCTGACTTTTTGCATCTTAAACCCTGTCCGTGGCCTTCCTAAGATGGGCAGCGGCCGTAAACGCGAGCGAGCAAGTCAGCGCCGAGCGCCTCGAGGTCGCGTCGCCGCTGTCGTCGCCGTTGCGCGTGCGCGCGTGCAGGAGCGATACCTCGCAGGAAGCTCCCTTGCGCGTATATACGGACGTACTTAGCGCGGAAGACGCACTCGCGTGAATCATCGCGACCGTACACGTGCACTTGTTCACCTGGGTCGCGGGATTATATTCGGAATCGCAATCGGGTCTTCGCCGCTATCCATCTTTGCCGTCTTGCGCGGCGCCCGTGATCCTTAGTGTCCAACCGGTCTATTTTTAAGCATGACTAGCATGGCATGTGCATGCGTGCACGGTGACGCAATCCTATGGTCCTTCCCCTTATATTTCCTTCCCTACCGCTCTTCATCTTTCCTCGTGGCTGGGATGGCCAGCGATGGGGTCGAGCGGGATTCGGTCGAGAGTAATGAGTACTCGGTGCGAATGCGAGCTAACGAAGGACGAATGTATATTTATGCGTTTTGATTACAAGACAGTCCGACCGAAAGAATGGCCGGAAAATTCGTGTTCCTAAAAGGACATCCTTTTTTAAGCTTCCCACGTATGCTTGAACATACGTCGTGAATACTATCCATCTCGAACCCATCACTATCTACCGCACCTCCTTCTTCTCCTTCTCCTCTCCTTCTCCTCCTCTTCCTCCTCCTCATCTGTAGTTCTTTCTCTATTTCCTACGCACTCTCACTACGTTCGTCTTGCTTTGTTCTTTGTTCGGTCTTCGTCACTGGCGTCAATGCTTTCTCGCTCCTTTCCGTTAACCGCCCATATCCGGTGTGATATGGACATGCAAAGTATGAGTAATGTAATGCCGTGTACTTTCCTGAGTAAAAGAAACGCGAAAATATCAATGTCATGTAACGCGCTTATGTAGCACGTGCATGCGCGACGATGCAATTTATTTACGTCTTTTACCTTTATCCATTTTAGTTCTTTCCTTTTTATATTAATTTTTTTTTTTACATATCGCATGTATACGTGGGAAATCTCTTTTGTAAACTTTGATGAAGTACGCGGAGAGATGTTTCATCATCATCACTGTCGTCCTCCTGTCTCCATTGTCCTCTTGACCGTTGATATTGTTTTTACAGCAAAGCTGTCTCTTTTTCCTTTCTGGATGACGACGCATAAACGCGCATAATGACTTTGCTTTGGTATGTACGAGCACGCACGCGCCATAATAGACATGCAACCTAGACCTCGCTTCAACCTCGATCCACTCTACTTGTTATTGCGAATTCGAGTTTTATGAGGAACGCTGTTGTGTTATAGCCCAATCCCACGAATCATTAATCTTCCCATCGTAAATGAAGCGTTTTCACGCTTTAATACAAAGCGATCACAGTCTTCATCCATGAACGCTGCTTAGGAAATCCGCTTTTTGCTCCATTGAGTCACTGTCTGTCCGAGAGGCAAAAACACGTTGGCTCGAGTTGTCTTGGTTGTAACGGATGTTAGTTTTCCTTTAATTTGTCCTATTTATCCTTTTTATCTATATATTTTTTTAAACCGCTTGTGAGCCCGATCGGATCAAGTGACTATAATCGATTCATTAATCAATTGTTGCCATTAATCAATTGTTGCCATTTTATTCCTTGATTCCCTAATTGATTCCAAATGGAGATAAGTTAGAAGTAGGAACAGAGAATAGAAATGACAGGAGAAGTGAAGAGTAAACAATTTTATAAAAATTAAGCATTTATTTAATGATAATGTCTAAGATATTCAAATACTCTCGTATGTCTTCCTGAAATTGAGATAATTTTTACGTAATCAAACTTGAATAAAGATATAGTTATATCAGCAACAATACAATCCTGTTTGTGTGTAAAACCAGATTTTCAAGTCTGATTTCAAAATCGCCCCAATACGCTTTTTAGCGAACGTATTTGATACGGATGATTGAATATTAATTGTCAGTATCCGTTATGACTATTTCAACCAAGCGCTGTTGCGCGGCATCTATCTCTATTACTATCTCATTTTAATGAGAGATCAAGAAGAGTTACGCGATAATGCGACGTTTCCTTTTATAGGTACTCGACATCAGAATAATTAGCATTTATTGCAAACAAGCTATCGAACGTTCGCATGAATCAGGTAGACATATACCGTTAGAGATGTCTGAATATTTCGTCATTCGATTCGTTTTATTTGCATAATTACCAGATGGCCCAATGAAATACCGATATCCATTTTATGTTTATCCGCCGCTAACGACACGTTTTGATAACATAACGTGCAATAACATAAGCTCTGCTCTTTCATTAAACAGGAAATACATCGTAAAAATAATACATTTTTTATCGTTTTATCGTTTTAAAGAGAGAGTTTGATCGTATAATAATGTAATCTATTATTACATCGTTACAGATAGGGGAAGTAAAATATCCACAGATGCAGCCAACATGGATTCGCACGTCGGTCTTGATTATATCGTGGATAATCCTGATTATTGCGTCAAGCTCGCTTCGGGTAATCTGATGTTTTCGATTCTATATAATCTCGCAAGATTCTCGTTGTTCTGTGCATTAATATCATGCTGCATCCGATTACAGCGTTGGAAACTGCATGCCCATCCGTGAAGAAACAAGTCGTCGAATTGCTGTCGGCGTTGTGCGTTTACAGTCAGGATGGCAGACAGAGAGTCATCGATACTCTTCACATATACCAAGTAATTATATTGGATTAAAATCACATGTTACGAGCATACATTGCGATTTTTGCTCATTGTTGTCCTATGATTTAACGTCGTTATGCGAACGACGAGGTCAGATAAACGCGTTCTTCTGCGCGGGAATTCTCGCGGGAAATTATAGATCGTCACGAAGCACAGCGTTCGGATAGAGAAGTATTGTACGTTCTTCTTATTATAAAATAGCCTGCGTACTAAGCTTAGGTAAAAGTCACGGTTCAAGGCCTCCCATACTATGAACAAAAGGACGAACTACACTGTAACGTGCCTCCTAAGTTCCACGCACGCCACGATGCAAGCAAGAATCAATTGTCGTAATGTTCCCGTTAACTATCGCGGGCTCACTCAGATTGCAGAATGTATTTTTGTAACGTTTGTAACGTTTAAAAAACAAACGCATAGGATGGATTATCGTTAGTCCCGCGATCGATTCCTCTGGCAATCAATTTTTTTGCCATAACAGACACAACCGTCCTTAAGAAAAGAGTTTCGAATTGCACGGTATCTGCTTGCTAAACGAGATCGGGATAGACTGGAGAGTTGATTTGTTCAGATTTTAAAAATTATTCTCGATTTTAGTAATATAATAGATGTATTCCCGAGTGATGGGAGATTGAATGATTGCAAATCCAAAAATATAGATAACATCAGTAATATCTCAAAATAACGAGCGACATTAATGACATTTATATTTGGACGTAGGAACAGAAGGGTGAGCGTTATCGATTGCGAGTCGTGGTCGACGAATTGCAGAAAGCAACAGTTGAGGATTACCAGACGGCATTGCTGGCGTTCGTAAATTGTTTGGTCATCTCGACGCCGGTGCTCAAGGATCGCATACGCATACGTAACGAATTCATTGGTGAGCGAAAGGGAATGACGATTCCAATTGACGGATACCATTGACCTCTTGCGGTTTTGCGAAAGCTCCGTTTCTTTTCAGTTAATTGCTCGATAACTCGATCTTAAATTTTGTACTCTTAAAATTCGGGATTTGCATGATGAATTGCGCCTGAAGATAAATCATTTGCAAATCATCGTGATATTGATATTGATGCATGATCCATAATCCTTCCAGGTCTCAAACTTCTACCGATCCTCAACGAGCTGCGGTGAGTATATTACGGCGACCTGGATTCGCAGCATTAACTTATTAACACTTTAACATTGATAATGGGATAATAAATAATAATGAACGTTACGAAGTTATGCTTTATTATATCCGTACCCTCCTCCTTCGCACGTCAACTAATGTTACGCTCACGCAAAAGTAATTACACGGAGGATTGGTTCACTAACGAGGAAGGATCCTGTTTGCGATGGAATGGTAACCTGAACATCGACGTTTGCATGTGCTGATTCGAATAATCTTCTAATACTAAAAGTTTACCCCTAAATAACTCAACTCTTTCTTGTGCTTTCCAATTTGAAATTTAGAGATTTATATGAATGATAAATAAAATGCGCAAGTAAAATAATTCGCAGTGATGTATTCTTGAATACATATGTTGATATGTTCTCTAGTTTCCTCAATTCATATTTTATCATAATACATTTTTCGTGAATGTAGAAGAATAATCTTGAATTTTCAATTCATTCCTGACTTCTTTTTTTCTCAATGAAGTCTTTGCAATTGCATTTTATTGCATGATATTGGTCAATAATAATCATTATATTCACAATTTTTAATGGATATGTGTACCTCGTTTATCGGTACATGTATATAAAGAACTATTGATTTTATTTGTTCAATAATTATACTGTACAGTTGCATATTACAAGACAACAATTTCCGTATCGTGAGGCAATTTTCTCTGTTCATCTTGCGAAAAATAAAATGAAACTTACAAAATAATTCGATGATAAAATATCGTTCGAAAGAACGATCTTCATGTGATTTCTAGGATATTCTTTCTTTGTTGTTTCTTTGAAGCGTAACGCTTTTTTCTTAAAAGATTATGAAATGACAGGAAAATGTTATACTTATGTTAATTCGGCACATATAGCAATGGAGACATAGCCTTTATCACGGCGAGAATAAGCCAATAAGCGAAAAATAGAATCCAGTACATATCCGAGCAGTTCGGCCCCCTTGCTACATTTCTAGCAACATTCTCTGAAAACTGGAAGAAGAGAGCAATCGAAAAAACATAGAAAAACGAGTCTCTTTTTAATTGTAAGAAGTGACAGAGAGAAGAGTAAGAAGAAAAACAAAGAGAATAGAAGAAAGTAAGGTAGTATCAAGTGAGAAAAGAGTCCACGCGAAAAGAATGAAAACAGTCCGAATGAATCCATTATCGCGAGCGATGCACCTGCGAACGCATCTCACGCAGCGAGATGCTGCGCCAGTCCGGACCAGCGGCGCGTGGCGTCGTCAGAGACGCATCCGACGTCGCGACGCGCCGGCCGGCCGGCGTTCTCCGATTTCGAGATCTCGACTTGCGCCATTGATGTGATCAACTACGCCGCACCTCGCACCTTCTTGCTGTCGCTCACGCTTTGGTCTCGTCTCCGTTGTTCCGGAACTATCTTCTCTTCGGCATTCGAAGTCGCCCGCGTACGTCATCGATCAGCGGTAAGGAAGAAAAAGGAAACGCCAAGCAGCACTCCGCTTTCTGCTCTCGGTGAACCTCCTTCATCCAAAACGATTGGTATCTTGGCTGGAAACGTATCTCGCCTCTCGTGATTCAAGTGATAGTCTCAAGTGCCGCAGAGATATCTAAAATTATTTTCAAATATCTTTGACTTTTACAGCGAATTATGTCATCTTGCTTTAGCCTCTTGTTTCATCCCTTTGCTGCTCCTCGACAAGCGTTGGTGATACTTTTTGGGCGGATCGAGAAGTGGAACATTCTCGACTGGTATTTCTCTTTTGCTCCCGTGCGTGCACGTTTGGATATTTCCGGCGCATGAAAATTTCAAGCATTTTAAGAGAGAGACATGTTTTAAAGAGTTCCACTTTCTCTCTTTGCTCTTTCGCGCAGAGTGTCTCGACGTTGCTTTTCATGAGTCATTGCTGTACTCTTGGCGCTCATAGCCGTGTTCTTCTTTATCCGCTTCTGTTTTGCTCGTGGCGAAGATCGATGGTAAGATTGGACCGCCGCGAAGAGTATTTTGGTACGATCTCTCTTTCTCTATCGCTCTTGCTAGGACGCACTGAGAGCTCTTCGCAGCAGATGCAGTTCTGAATGCTCGATTATCTCCTCATATAAATCTCAATAATTTCTTTTTCTTCATCTTTGTCTCTCAGTTTATCAATATTTTGTCTTTTTCAAGCTTTTCATTTTGACTTTTAATCTTTAATTAAAGTTCTGTAATTATCTATTGTAATTTCTTGCGAACTTATATTCTGCATTGTTTGATGTAATCGCTAATGCATCGACATGCATGAACGTATTATCTTTAATATTGTTATAAATGTATTTGTTATGATTTACATAAGGCTTGTTACGAGTTATATAGGATAGGATTATATTTCTATTTTAGTTATATTTATATTTCTCGCAGTTCTTATTGAAATCATTGCGTTGAATTTGATGACTATTTCTACACGCTTTAAAGAGTGGAAGCGCATCTACATTCGCAGTAATATCAGTTACTTGAAATCTTTACTGAATGCACTTAATAGTAGTTATACATTCTCTATAGAAATTCTATTTATGATCGTGTCTCTAGGGAAGGAGCTTTTTATGTATACAATTTAGTATTTTTGATAATCTATGATATCGCGACAATTTATGAATTGTAGTAATACTTCCTTGAAAATGTTCGCTATGAATATATTGCATTTTTTTTATTTTAGACATTTATTTATGTATCTTTAGAACATTTCATGTCCTAAAGAAATAAATATAGTGATTGCGTTAATTAATTTCATTTGATTTAGTATAGAATAATAACTAGTAAATTTTAATTATTAATAAAACATTATTAGAAAAATTAAATTAACGTCAAGGAGCAAAAGAATTTTGAATAGAGAAATCGAATTTCTAAAGAAAACCGAGAGTGGAGCGCGCTGGAAATAGAGCGAACAACGACGTGTTAAAGGCTTGAAATATCCTCGGATTAGGAAGATGGCGATTGTTCTTGCAGGAAAAGTCACGCGCCGGATGTGAGGGTGCAGCTGAATGCGTTCGATGATCAACGAGAGACTGATGAGGAACTTACCAATCACGGGCCGCCAGGCATCGATCTCTCTTCTCATGTAGACGTCTTTTACGCCATTCTCGGCCAAGTGAGCGACTTGATATTTTTATGGAGTATATATTTAAAATTTCTCGTTTTTCGCTGATTCAATTTGGAAAGTTATAATTTCGAACAGGTTTTGAAGAAGTCGGGCTTAGCAATTCTTGTTAAGAAATCTGAAAGCTATAAAAAATTTTACACTCTGTAATTTACTTTTGCAATCTATCTTTATCTTTTTGCCTGTCTGTCTTTCCGTATCTTTATGCTTTCTGTTTATCTTTCTTAAATAAACGCGTCTCGTCGAGCTGTTAACGACACATCTATCAATCTCCGATCAGTCTCGGTCAGTCTATTGAAATCCCGCAGATCCAAAACAGACTGATCGAGACGGACCAGTCGATAATCTTAAAAGACGTCTGACAAAACGCAGCGTATTCTCAGCTTGCAGACACTCCGCAAGAGATACCTTTTTTGAGCATCCTGCAGCATCTGTTACGGCTGGACTCTAAAGACGCCGCCAGTGATCTAGCATGGGATACCGCGGAAACTCTGGTGCATCGAGCCACATTGCTGGAAAGTCGCGAGGATGCTACTAAGCTGCTAAGATCGCCTAGTCTTCAAGTAAGTATACGAGCCTCTCATGTTTCATTCATACAGTATGCAAAGATAAAAATTGAAAGAATCTGTTGGGGGATTGTTGGCGAAATAACGGCTCTTACGTAAACCTTTTCTAATCGTTTCTGAGAATTGCCAATACGACATGGCCACAAAAAGACGTGATTGTATAGTCCCTCCATAAAAGAATACGAGAGATGAATTTATTGATTTTATTGCTGTCTTTTTCTTGGACTTTCGCCGATTATACAATCGACGCATCGTTCGCCGAAAGAAGACTTGGTAACGTTTGCGTTACATCAGATCACTTAAACTTCGCGACCACTCGCAGATATCGTCAATGTCAACGCGACTAATGTAACGCTCACGTACGTAATAACCAACGTACTTTTACTTTCTGTTGTACTTGACCGAGAGACACGAGTCCATAAAAGAAGAAATTCATATCATGATTCGATGAATCATGAAACGTATACTTGTAGATTCGAACAGAAACTTGTAGTTTCTGTCGTACAAAACAATATTTTTCGGAACAAGATTTAAGATATTTAATTCAGTAATTTTTTTATTTCAATTTCTTCTTTTTCAATGAGTGCTAAATCAATTATAATATTATTCATTGATCAGATACTGATCACATGATAAGAAAAATCCATATTTGTATTATACAAAATTTATTTTTCATACTTGATGCGATCAGTTGCATCACACACACACACATACGCACACACACATGCACATAAACAAGATAAGATTTATGATATATAACATCTAATTATTTACGAGTGAATACTTTATTATCTGTAATACTGTAATATTTAATTATAATATTAATTTAATTTAATTATAAATTACTTCGATACTTGTAGACGAATCTATGTTGTCACTGCCGCGCTACCGATCAGGTCTGTGGAACGTCACGAAAAGGGTCGCTGCCAGCGAATAACAATACGACAGGACCCTTGCCGCCACCGCCGCCACCCCCGGCTCCAAATGTAGTTCCAAATCCGCCATCCTTCATTCTGCCACCTCCACCCCCGCCGCTCCTCTTCGCCAACGGTGCCGCTATTACCGTATCTGCCACTTCCGCCACCGCTGATGCACCGATGGATCCGCCGATGCCGCCACCCCTGCGCGTGCCACCCGTTGCACGCGCACCCACCCCCGAGCCTGCCAATAATCACGCCAGGTTATTGCCACAACAGGAAATTCCCACCCCTCGGACGAAGATGAAAACCATTAATTGGAACAAGATACCTAATCATAAGGTAATAGAATAAATGCGAAGAACTGCTTGAATGAACGAACTTGAATGAATATTTTTTTTATTACAAATATCGGGAATAATTCGATAATTTGCTAATTGTTAAGAAAGGAGAAGAGGATCAATTATCAATATATTTGCTTAATATTTTTAAATTGCATATATTGTTATTGCATACACGCGTGATATGACATATATCGCGCAATCAATTATTCAATCAATTATTGCATATAAGAGAAATTTTTTAACTTCTTCGGTTTTCGCATCGTTGTGAATATTTATAACATTTCTAAAGAAAATAGCGGTGGATTCAGAATTATATCGTAGATATGATTCGCTTTTAATGCTCCCAATGAATACGTGCAATAACGTGCAATTTTGCAACACCGAGGAGCTCTTCTTCGTCCTTAACTCGTTCTTGTATCGCAGGTGATTGGTAAACGGAACATTTGGTCTCTCGTGGCGAATGAGCATCAGAACTCCCCGATGGCGGACTTGGATTGGGCCGAGATGGAAGGCTTGTTTTGTCAACAAGTGCCGCCAATGGTGCCACCATCAACCTGTTCCTCTTTATGTGGTACTGGTACCGATGCCGAACGACGTCGTCGAGAACCAACGGAGGTTAATTTCAGTATTATATTTATATGTAATAAAGAGATACATCAAGTGTAGATATGTCGTTAATGTTTTAATTAATTTTCTTTTTTAATCTAGATTGCGCTGCTCGATGGGAAGAGAAGTCTGAACGTTAACATTTTCTTGAAACAATTTCGAAGGTACAATAATTCACAGAATTCGTATTTCGATATTCTCATTGACATGAAATATAAGCAAAACGTTATTAGTATCTTTTATGAAAAGATAATTATATAATAGCAGATCAGAGTGAAATGTGCAAGTGTTAGATTCCATTGCACTATTATTATTTATTTATTTTATTTTACTATTAATCGTTTTCATATTTTCTATTTAGTTCGAACGAGGACATAATTCAATTAATCAAGGACGGTGGTCATGACAATATCGGCGCGGAGAAACTGCGCGGTCTCCTGAAAATACTGCCAGAAGTGGACGAGCTCGAGATGCTTAAAAGCTTCGATGGCGATAAGTCGAAGCTCGGTAACGCCGAGAAATTCTTTCTGCAGCTTATACAAGTGCCAAAGTAATAATTGGTTACGCAAATTTTATTATCTAATAGATAAATTAGCATTTTAATACATAAATGCGATTATTATGCCGATTGTCTCGTATGCATGTCTACTATAATATAACATGCGTTGGCATCGTATAAATTAACTAATTATAGTTAATACATAGTTATAAGCTACGCATCGAGTGCATGCTACTGAAGGAAGAATTCGCTGCAAATATGAGTTACTTGGAACCAAGCATCAACTCAATGATACTTGCTGGCGAGGATCTTATGACGAATAAACGCCTGCAGGAAGTGCTGTACATGGTGCTGGTCGCCGGAAACTTTCTCAATTCTGTACGTATGAATAGAGTATCGATAAATGTATCGATGAAAGCACGATGAGTGGTAAATTCTGATATGAATGCCTGAGACTGTCGGAATTATTATTATTATTATATTGATAAATTCCTAGGGTGGTTATGCGGGCAATGCGGCGGGCGTAAAGCTTTCCTCGTTACAAAAGCTAACGGAGATTCGTGCGAACAAGCCAGGGATGAATCTAATACATTATGTAGCATTGGTAAAATGCTGATTAATTTTTTATTAATTATGATTAAGCGATCATAAATAACATAGAAATATAAGATAAAAATAAATTCAAGAAAAATGAGTTATAATAAACAGTTATAATAAATTGTAATTCTATTATATATTCATTTATTATTAATTATGAATTATATATTTTATTATTTGTAATGTAATGTATAATGTCACATGTTCTTTTTAGCAAGCTGAGAGGAAATGGAAGGATTTACTAAATTTCGCGAAAGATATGACTGCGCTAGAAGCAGCGACTAAGTATAACAATCTTGTTATATTGTTATTATAATTATAATAAAAAGAACGACTATTATTCTTATGATAAATTTTTTTTAAAAGGACAACGATCGAGCAATTGACCAACGAATTTAACAGTTTGGACACGAAGATTAAGAAGATCAAGAATCAAATTCAGCTCTCTTCGACCGAGAGTGATATTCAGAGACAAATGGCACAATTTTTACAGGTAATATAAATATGTTAATCAGACAAGAATATAAAATGTAATAACTTAACATAGAGAGAGAGAGAGAGAGAGAGAGAGAGAGAGAGAGAGAGAGAGAGAGAGAGAGAGAGAGAGAGAGAGATGGAAGATAATAAAAGATTTTGTCATAAATTTTTCATTCGTTTAATATAAAATATCTATAATATAAAATGAGAAGCCAAGCACATAGAATATTATAGAAAATGTATCTTTTATACATCGATATCGTTTACATTTTTTAATATTAATTAATATTCTGGATATTTTGCACAAATTCTACAATGTATTCTGTGCGTAACAATTACAAACGTAAGTAAAGAGAGATAAAAAATAAGAAAAAGATATATTAAATTTTCGTTTGCAGATGGCCGAACAAGAAATGGCGCAATTAAAGAGAGACATGGAAGAACTCGAAGGTGTGAGACGATCTCTTGCTGAATTCTTTTGTGAAGATACAAACACATTCAAAATAGAGGAATGCTTCAAGATATTTCATCAGTTTTGTCAGAAATTCAATCAAGCAGTAGCGGAGAATGAAAGGCGACGCATCCAAGAAGAACAAGTTCTGACACGTCGTAAACAGCGCGAGGAACAGTTGCTAGCGAGAAAACGATTCTGTAAGTATATGTGGTATTTGTACGCGTCTGTGTATACGTATTATTTATTATGTATACGTATACTGTGTATACGTATGCACAAATTATTTCTAGTGATATAAATTATGTGAAAAAATAAACGTATTATTTCGTATTTTACAATATCTTGAGCTTTTAAAATTTCTTACATAAAAATTTTAGGAAAATTTTTTTTAGAAAATAATAATATAGATATATTCTTTCTTCTAAAATTTTAAGTTTAAGATTTTAAACGCTCAAAATTGATATCATAAAATACGAAACATTAGTTTACCTTTTTACATAATTTCTATTTTTAGAGATAATTTACATGCCTCATATAATTAAAAATAAATTTCTTAGCTGCATTAAATTTATCTCATCAAATTCATAGTGAGCAATCAAATTGAGACACCAGGCTCAGAATCAGAGTCTAATTTAATGGATTATGGACTCTTTGATCTCCATACTGGTTTACTGCAGAGGAATTATAGTCGCGGCGAGGCCAAGGTGAATTTTGCCATCTATTTAATATCTATTATTTAGCATTTCATTGTATATAAAAAATTAAATTCATGCCAAAGATATAATAACAGCAAAGTTTAAGTAAAGTAAAAACTTTAATGTAACATGTGGAATCGATTAATACTTAAATTTGTTTTAAATATTATAACTACGTATTTCTTGATATATATAAATGTTTCATTGCAAGTTTTATTATTATATACGAATGTGCACAAAATATATGTTATGAATATATTAGACATGTTATTAACATATTATTACAAGAATCGTGGAAAAGATTTTTATTATTCGCACGAATATCTCTTTGAAATTAATTGTTTTAAGCAATTAATTGCTGTTTCTCTTTTTTGTGGATATATTGTGGATATATTTTTCGATCTCTTCAGAAAAACACACACAAGATTTATTAAGATAAAAAATTTTCAATGAAACTGCAGATGAAAAGATTGCAGAATGGCGGCGTTACGTCGGATGAAGACGTTTCCGTCGTTGGATCACCTAGCATTCGGCGTCGTTTAGGATCTTGTTCCGGTGGGCCTGATCAACAATCTACCAAAGAAGATACTTATTCACCAGGTATTATACAGTACATCTACAGTGCATCTAAAGTACACAAGAAAATAAATTAATATTGGAAGCTTACTGATTGTAATTGAAATCTTATTTAATCTGTTTATAAAAACTGCGAAATTAAAAATTATCTGAAAATAGCAACATGCTATTATTTCGTGATGAAACTTTTACAATGAAAACTTGGATTGTTGAATATGATTTTTTGGTTACTGCCAGTCGTTTATGTCTGTTCATTGTAAATTATATCTGCAGACAACAACACATATTCTATGATTTCGTTTATTTCACAGATATTACGCCCAATGGTACGCTTCGCCGACGTAGAAGTAGAATACCCTGCGAGGATGATGATGGAAATTTAATGGATTTCTTACGGACATCTGGTCAGGATAATACGCGGGAGAGAAAATCATGGGGAAGTTTAGGTATTTAACCATTAGTGTGTTCTACAAATATTGAATTCTACGAATATTCGATGTAGCAGCTCTGGATTCATTGTTTGAAAAATATTATTCAAGATCGATCGTGGGCACGGAGAGCTCGTGGACAATCGCGAAGAGGAGATCTTCTAAATGCTGATTTTTCGGGTGATCGGGAACGACCGAGTTCGCCGTCTCCTCTCGCAGAAAATAAACCATTCCTGCAGGAGGAAGCGAAGCCAACTGGGTAAGTCGGTCATAATGCAATCTAGAGTAATTCATTCTAGAGTGAATGACTTCGATATTTTCACTGATCTCTGAATTGCATTCTTATTCCTGAAAATGCAATTCTTTTATTCTTAAGAATGGAAAAGGAATACCGAATAAAAGAGTTAAAAGACGATCAAGTTCAGAAAAATTGAAAATAAATGTAGTTAAAAATCTAAACAAAAGATTTTTGATGAAGATATTATATTAATCTTGTGATATGAAATTCAGAAAGGCTTGGCGACAAAAGATCGAGGCATGGTTGTCGGAAAATGAGAAGGAGGATCGTGCAGACGAGCAACTTCAAAAAAAAGCGAAACAGTTGCACCAAGCAAATCGACGGTCCTTTGAAGATTCGGGTGAATAAATTTATTCTTTATAAACATTGGAACAATTCATGAATACTGAAAAAACTGGATATTGACTACAGATTTAATACGAGACATTTTAATTGCAGAAACCGAAGGCAAAAGTTGCACTATGAATACTCTAGCGGAGGATCAACCCACGCAAGAAAGATTCTCCGAAGTTTTCGATTGGCGACCATCTGTTGAGAAAACGGATGTAATGCGCACAATGGAAGCGATTGAAAGTATATATTTCAATTTGGATGAATTATATAGAAAGCTCATCTTTCATGTATTACCAAAAGAAAATTACAAATTTATCATAAAATTTTATCACTATTAATATTATTTTTACACACATATTTTATGATAATTATGATAATTATATATATATATTATATATATGTATATAATATTGCGATAATCGTTCTCTTTCTTTCTGAATAGAATTCAATAGAATTCAATATCTTTCGGTAATTTGTCACGCGATCGATAAATGTTCGTGATCAATCAAATTTCTTAAGGGATTTCCATTTGTTCTAGAAGCTCAACCGGTTTTATCTCAAGACAAGTCTCCCTGGCGAAAGTCAAGCTTAAACATACCAAATAGTATGGAAGAGACTGATCCGCGTTATTCTCGTAGACTTAGATCGAGACACAACACGGAGAACGCTCTCGTCCCAAGCACATTGCAGGTAGGTGTTAATGGAACTAGATTTAGATATTAATGATATTAATTTAATTAGAAATTAATTATATTTAATTATAAATTATAAAAAGGAGCATATATATACTTATATTTATATATACTTATATACTTATTATATATTTATTATATACTTATTATATGCTTGTACTATTTATTATTATTATGTTCTATATTATTCTATATATCTTCCTAGAAGATATACTAGGAGATTTATTAATATTAGATATTAATATATTCGTATGCATTAAAAGATATCATTATCAATAACGATCGTTGTTAGTCCTTATATTCGATTAAGATCATACAGATAACAATAAAAGTATTTCCAATATTATGAGATATCAAATAAAATTATATTGTATTTTATTTATAGGCAATCAGAGAAGAAGATAGAAAGAAAAACAAAATCAGTGATGCGATTAATTTGGATACTCAGGATGAGTTGACGATTTATCTTCGACAACCTTACACTGGTTCGCAAGTACCTGCAGCTCGGCGATTCTCTAAACTGGGTAAAAAAGCTGTAGATGAAAATAAAATCAGTGATAAAATTGAGATCGATTCGGACAACATTGAGACGCCACCAGCGACCAGACGTTTATTCAGTCCGCCAAAGGAGGTGAAACCCGTAGAAAAAGAGCCCTGCAAGAGGGAACGTTGTAGCAGTTCTCTTCAAAATCGGGAAACGAAAGCTGCAATTTTGAAACCTATCGGTTCCGCTATGGATCTTGGTACCGGTAAGCAAAAAGAATACATGAATATATCAGGAGACATCGGTTTTCATGCTGATAACAGTATCTTTGCGGTGTTTAGGTAATTTTGACAGGTACTCGGCAACACGACGAACACGCAGATACAAAAAGGCTCAGGATTCCGCAGGAGATAAGGATAAGTCGGATGCATCGAGTCCTGAGTTGATCTACGATGAGAAACCGCAGCGACCCAACACCTTGGCCTTGACTGACGAGGAGGCACGCGAGGAGGAGGACGCAATGTTACGCGTTTGGCAAGACAAGCTGAAGCGACGTGACATCGCCTCGACAATATCACACGATATTGATGCTGCTCTAGCGGAAATAACGCGTTCTGGCGAGGATCTTCAACATTTATCACATTCAACAGTGGCAACGACCACGACGACGACGACAACGATAACGGCAACAAATGCGCATAGAAGTTCGAGACTTCCCGTCAGTCAGCCGCCACCAGTAGTGGCAGTAACCAATACCGTATTGAGTCCAGTGATGCAAGAATCACGGCCACGCGAACCTATGATGGTGCTCGCCGAACGAGCAGTAAGCAGTCGCGAACGTCACCGAAGTATGATCGACCCGAGCCAGGTAAAGGAAGCTGTCCGTTTCACGAGCAATCCTCCTAGCCAAGTAAACCAGGAGCAGGAGTCCAGAAACCTCTCACGAAACGGTACATTGCACTTTGATCGAAAACATGAGCGAAACAACGTACTCAATGCTACCGACAATGGAGAACACGTGAGCCTGAAGAATAATGATCTTAAGAGGGACGTTCAACCTGCGGATGACTTGCACGACCGCTCGATAACGCGACAGAGGTCCATGTTCCGCAGCAGGTTCATCCCCGATATAAACGTGACGTCTTCATCATTGCCGTCTGGCAAAAGCAAAGACCAAGAGTTGAACGATGAAGGCTTTGAAGAAACGCAAAGTCTTGTGTCAGAAACTCTGAGTCAAGAAACTTCCTCCGGTAATTATGAGACGGACACACACGATTCAACTTCACGATGTTCACCAGCGGAGCTCGGCTATGGTGTCGAATTGCATCGTCGCCGTAGCATCACTGCGACGATGGACGACGATGATTTGGATGGGGATCGCAAACCAAGCATGGCTAAGATATTCGGTAAAACAAGGGAGATCGCATCGACTAGGAACACCCAGGAAAAATCCAGTCTTTTGCCGAAACGCATGAGTGATACGCATAAACGCGAATCCGCAGCAAGGAAAACGGAATCCTCAAAAAGAGTCTCAAATGTTATCCGAGTACCAAGTAACACGGCAATGATGAGAAACGAAGTGCAACGTTCAGGTTCCAGAAGCAGCCTGCGCAGCTCGCGGAGTTCTTTGAATAGTGCGACGTCGGTCAATACGGTAAGAAATTTGACCGCTAACCACGCGCACCTTCGCAACTATACCTCGGCTATCTGCGCTCTCACCAATGACTTGAGGAAAAATAACTCGTCGAGAGGTCCATTGCCGTCGAAAGACTCCTCCGAAAAACGACGACCGAGTCCTCGCGTCGTTGGTATTAGCAGAATACCCGCCAGCAGGAGCAGCAGTAGCGGCAGCAGCGTTGGGCCAGCAGCGAGAAATGCTCGAAAGGCATCAGCGGTTGGTTCACTTTAGATTTCAATGAGATTTCTTCAACAATATTCGTAAAAGAAATAATATTCTTAGAAAAAAACTATATGACTGTATAACTCTATCTCTATCTTGATATTTTTACATCAATAGAATAATTAGTATGCATCATGCAATTAGCACAAATAGCTCCACAATTGAAATCCTTATTATTTAATTAGATAATTTACTTTTTCGGATTATTCAGATACTATTTTTTGAAAATGAAGATTACTAATGGTTTTACAAGTTTTTGTATTTTTAATATCTAGTCCTTTTGTCGCTATGAATTCACAATTCGTTATTTGAAAATAAGCTCTTCATTTTTATTTAAGAACTTTGTGTAACTTTTATGTCGACTCATAGGTAGCGTCCAACATGCCAAAGGTGACGAAGGGTCGACCGATCAGCTCTCGCAGCAGCAGTAGTGGTAGCAGTGTCGGGCAGCAATCCATCGTAGGAAGTAAACCAATTGGCGATAGAACATCAGCTACACAAAAAAGCAGACTGATGCAACCGCGAGCTAGCTCAAAGAGTCACAGTTTTATGAGACCTACGGCCGCCAGTGTCAACAAGGGTTCCATACCAAACCTTCCGAAGAGTATCAAAGCCATGATTAAGTGATATTTCTCTTCGATGAGAGAAACTAATTAAATAATGTTATTGAAAATTCCTTCTTCTTTTTTAATGATTATCTTAGAAGTAACAAGTCGCAACATTTTGTAGGATCAGCAAAGTCCGATGTTTGGCAATCGTATTTAATATTGAAATTGTAGAAAAATAAAGATTTCGATAGACAGCTGATCGTAAGATAGCCTGCATGTAAGATTATATAGTAAGAAAGATTAATGAAAATGGTCTTTTTAGCTTGGTACATCGTTTCACGGGTGAAATAATATATTAGATCATCCTTTTCTCTCTCCAGTACTATCACATCATTACCAAACAATGTAAGTCCAGATAAGAAAAAGTAATCAAATCTTAGCTTTACCACGCGATAATCATGTTATGACCAAGAAAACTTTAAGGAACGTCCCACTTTTTATATTTGACGCCAAATTATGGGAGTTTTCCTTCAAGTATTCTAGACATATTTAAATAATATATATAACACATATATATATAACACGATTAATGTGCATGTATTATATATATATATATATATATATATATATATATCATATATATGTATGCACGTACATATGTACGTACATACGTATGTATGTATGTATATACGTATGTAGGTACGTATGTGTGTATGTTGTATGTATGTGTGTGTATATATATATATATACATATATATATATATATGTATGTATATATGTATGTATATATGTATGTATATATGTATATACGCATATATGTATGTAATTTTCTTTTTGTTAACAGAGATAAATATATTGTAGAATATATCCGATAATAAATTAATAAATTACATAACAATATGATTAAAAAAAATTATATAATTATTTAAAGCAATAAATTCAGCAAAATTAAGCAAATAAAGGCAGATAAAGGCAAATTTCAATGTTGAAAACTTTAAAGAAAATTTAAACGAAAATTTGACACGGAAAATATTCCAGAATTGCTAAAGAAGTTAAATAATCATTAGTATAATAATTAATGAATGATATAATAATATAATAATCTATTAGTATATAAACATAATGTTTTTTTTAATATAAAAAAGTGAGAGACAAAAGTGAGAGCTGAATGAGTAATTGCAAAGCATTGCAATAGCTCTTTTTTATATTTTATCCATTATATTCAACAAAAAATATCTATATATTTGACAAGAATACAAATCAACGATCATTTTCATTTATGATCCAAATCGCAATCGACAAACTGTGTTCTGAGAAAGAAATTTAATGAGATCATTAATATGGAATGTAATCCGATGCTTTTCCGATCGTCAACGGATTACGAAAGTTGCATATAAATCTTTTTTATACAATAATATAAATATAATATTCAGCTACAGCTAGTCAATCGGCGCGTAACTAATAAGCAACATCAGGATCATCTCATCATGATCATAAACGGAAAATCTCTGCTGCTTACAAATAAATAATTATAAATTATAATTAAACTTATCACTTTCTACGTGATCGATAAAATACAATATCGTAAATGGAATATAAATAATTGTAATTTTGACGCGTAGCGATTTAGCCATCCCAATTGTTGATTAGATAAACAAAATTTAAATTTATAATAAATTACAGAATAAACCAATACTAAACCACATAACTTTTTATATAACAAGGACAAAATGAACACAATGTATATATACATTTACTATATAGTTATTATGAATAAAATTAAATGGGATGACTAAACTATCAATGGACGCGTTTGCAATTGCCGGTCTTTTATGATCTTATTATTATAGTGAAATGATACGAACCGTGGCAAAAGCTAGATTAACTTTATTGTTAACAATAAAGTACATAATGCAATGCCTTGCATTATGCATCTCTCACGATTATCAATTTTTTTTGTCACTTCATGTTTAGTAAAATAATAATATTTATGATCCTATTGCAGTGAAATATCGACGATCGTGATAAAAGCTGTATTAATTTTATTGTTAACAATAAATATGTGATTATGTAATTAATATAGTTGTAAAAATCTATAAACCAATCGGGATCTTCTTGGCTCTTAAATTGACTTAATATTGATTTACAGTGCTTACAATGTCTTATATTTCTTTTACAATAATTCATTCTTTCTTTTCTCTTTTTATCATTTTATTCAGTAAAACAGTAATATTTGTGGCCTTGTTATGATGAAATTGCACGCGGCCAAAGTTAAATTAATCTTATCGTTAATGATTAACTGTTAATGATCGATTGTTAACAATTTATTTAATTGTTGTTAAGAATAAAGCTAATTTAGCTTTTACTATAGATCGTATTATTTCATGTGAGATCGTAAATATCATCGTTTTACGGAATATAAAGTGATAAAGAGAGAAAGAAAAAGGATTGACGATTGTAAAAAGTACATAATGCAAAGCATTGCAAGCAATGTGCTTGAAAGCCAAGAAGATCCTAATCGCTTTACAGGCTCTTATAATTATACATAAATATTATATAACATTACGCATTTATTCTTAACATAAAGTAACAAAAAGAGGAAAAAACAGTTAATGATTGTGAAAAGTACATAATGCAAGCTATTGCAAGCAATATGCGTCAATGTCTTAAAAGCCAAGAAGATTCTTTCCAATCGCCTTACAGACTTATAACTATGTATAAATAATATATAACATTACGCAAGTAACGACAAATATCATTAGCGGACGAACGGAGTTCTTTTCAACGAATTAAAAAAATACTACGAATAATACAAACATAAAATAATAACATTCGGGAATCAATCGATGAAAAAAGAAGCGCGCAAATAGGAAATTTGCGGAACAAGGGACTGCACGCATTTCGCTTGATCATTGAAATGAATTCATTCGTTCATTCAATCAACATTCATTTGCAAATCGATAGATCGATAAATATTCACTGACGAACCGCAAGCAAATCGTTCAGGTCATTTCGGTTCTCAACACACGATCTCGGAAGCCAAGTGACACGGGACTTTGTGGCGCCAAAATAAATTCAAATTGTAAACTAAGCTCTTCCTGAACGACAATCTCGAATTCTCGAACGATCTAAACGAAATTAACAATCAAAATAATGAATAACAAAGACAATTTATGCACACTTTTGTACGTACCTTTGCTAGGATAAGTTGTAGCGCGAGTTCTACGAATCGCTTTCCTGGACATATTCTTCTACCAGCTCCGAAAGGGGCTACTAACAATGGTGAGTGAGGCAACATGGGTTTCAACCATCTCTCTGGCAGACACTTGGACGCGTCTTTGAAATTTTTATCGTTCAATCCCGCTATCCACGTATGTAACAATACTACTGTCTAAAATGGCAACAATAAAGAGAATGAAAACCTCTCCTGTTTTTCTTTCCTAATTACACAAACATATAGATCTCGTTGAAACTCACTCCGGTATCTAAACGGTACTCTCCCAACTGTATAGGTTCATCCAGTATACGAGCTATACAAGGTGTCGTAGGTACAATCCTAGAATGTGGATGAATCATGCATCATACGTCAATGGATGTATTTACTGAGAATAAGCCTATCCATTACTGTCTATTATTTTGATATAATGTACCTGTACAAAGAAACATCCGAACATACCTAAAGGCTTCTGAGATGCAAGCGCGTAAATATTTGGCTGTTCGCAAATCCTCCACGGTGAGATCGCAGCCGGGAGGAGCCAAGGACCGTACCTCCTCGTAAAGAGCTGTTTGAACTTTGGGATTACGACCGATCAAGTCGAAAAGGAATACCAATGTGTTGCCTAGCTGCAAACA
Source organism: Eciton burchellii (assembly GCA_020341155.1). Lineage (NCBI taxonomy): Eukaryota > Metazoa > Arthropoda > Insecta > Hymenoptera > Formicidae > Eciton > Eciton burchellii. Next base: position 91,229 of record JAHMML010000120.1, on the reverse strand, counting down.
TCCAACGACTGTGTGTTCAATCAGTCATTATCGCAGTAGTCGCACGATAATTGACGATTCGAGCGATAAAATAAAATCCAACAGATGGCTAAGAGATATGCAATAAACGATTATCGAGACACTTTAAAGATCTGAGATTGTTTTTATGAAAGGACCAATTAAACTAAAGCATTTAAAAAATATAACGAATTCTATAGCAGCATATTGGTTACGACCGATATGTTAATAGAAGGTGATTCTCTCACTGTATGTATTCCTGCTGCTATGAAATCCACTATTGCAGCCTTTTTATCCCTGATATCGAGATCTTTCTGCCGTAAAATAGACAGAAAGACTGCTTCGACAGATTCATCTTTGGCTTCGTCTTGTTTTTCCAGTATAGTTGTCTCCATAAGTTCCGAGATAATGCTAAATAGAAAGGTAATAAAATAATGGAATCGCAACAATGTCTGATTTCATCTCTACACGTTTTATATATATATATAATACGCGCATACTATACAAATAAAAAATGATTAACGCTAATATCTCATTTCAACAGAGAACGAGGTGTTTTATGGTTAAAGCTTTAGCAATTTTTGTTTTGATTTTAATGATATCATGCCTTTCTTAAAACAGTTTAATGAATGAACAGAGTAATAATTGAAGCGCGTAAGATTAAGGCTAATAAAATATTTACTACGTGATACAGTATAATAGAAAAGCGTATAGCGTACTTGTATATAGCGTCTTCGCTCTCTATCAGTTGCTTATACGCAGATGTAGGTAGCAGCTTCCAAAGTGGCAAGCCATAAAAGGCGTCGCGCGAAGCCGTAAAGTGAATCCTGACCGCTTCCGCTAATCTCGTTGTAAGCATGCTGCTGGAATCTGGTTTTAAGAAACCCAAGTGACGACCCAGGATCAGTGTACACGTACCTACAAATATGTATACATCGTAGCATTAAATAAGATAATTACCAATGTTATCGGGAGCTATTCAAAATTATCGCTGATCTAACGCAATTAAGCAAGCTTTTTGTCCCTTCCTTTGTCAAATAAGGCTCTAAAATATGAAAGATCTTAAATATGAATCGGCCAAAACTTCTTCAATATATCATTTATAAATCCGGAGTCATTGAAACATCGAGCATCGATTAACTTTCGTGGTAATACATCATTTACTAGAAAATTTCTCGTTATCCATTGATCAAAATGTGCGAAGTAGATTAAGAAATTAATGGTTAAAGAAATTAATCGCTAAGAGAAACCATGTCTTACTCTCGAGTCCCATTCTGTAAGCAAGTTCCTCGAAGCCTCTCACGGTGAAATTTATTCTTCGTTCGCGTATCAGGTCGATGAATTCGTCGGTGACGATATTGAGAGCCGGGAAGAAACCAAATACAGTACCGGCTCCGGTGAGTACCGGTGTTAAAGTAGCTCGAAGTTTTTGCCATGTTGCGCCCTGCCTGTTAGAGTAACACTCGATTACTCGACACTCTTGTTGAACGATTTCTATTCTACGAACTAAAAACCGTTGATCCGGCGAGCATTGCAAAAAATGCATGGTTTGCAATGCATCGCGACGTGATGCGGATGATTCGATAAATCAAGCACGAATCTCGTTTCTCCGAGAAGCAGAACGGAAGCGCTCGCTTTGCGATGATTAAATGATTAAATTACGGAATTACGGAAGATTGAACGAAAAATATCTAAATAGCGCGACTAATTCGCAGAGAATGCTCCGCTAGCACGCGTGAATGTAAGCGTAATGACGTGACCCAGTGCACGAAACGTTTCTCACGTCAGTTACGTCGACAATACCGCACGACGCACGTGTAAAACTAAACTACTGGCTGGTCGGTTTCCGTCACTCGCTACCGTGCGGTAACGCGTAAGTCGAGAATACGAACCGAAATTATATGACGCAACCTTAAACTTGACCTCGATATTGCCACGCGTAATCGCCGCGCAGCAGGCTACTCACTCATTGACCAGACCAAGGTTGGTGTAACGATCGCGCCGGGAGCGACGATAGTGGGATATGACCTCCTGTGGAGGACGAAGCGGGTATCTCGAGCTGCGTTTGAGGATGGCTTCGATGTAGCGAGAGGAGAACACGGAGATCACGAGATGGTTCCACAGCGCCTCCTCCTTGCACAGCGATCCATATCGCCGATTCAGATCTACTCTTGAATCATAACAGACCATGTTAAAATATCATATAACGACGACTACGTCATAACGTGCGACATTCTGGATTCCGAGGGGAAGTATCCGGAAAGCATCGGTTGACCTTTCGTGGACGACTCGATCGTTCGTTCAAATTTGGGATGGGATTGTAGGGACCGAATGGTCATGAAGATGCAATCTTTGGATTCACGTTTCCCTTTCTTCCGTAAACACGTTTCGTTTACGTCACGAGACGAACGTTTTCAAAGGAAAGGAGAGCGGAGGAGCGATGAAAGACATCGCGACAAGCTGATTCGATTTATCCGACTAATACCGTACATAGCAATAATTCCGCTTTTCCTTTCTTCTTTTTCCTTTTCGCTTCTGAAAATCTGATTGCACTGTCGCCGTGACACGAACAGTTTTCAACGCTGACGTAATCAGCTTTTCGTGACAGTCTCTATTTCCCTGCTTCTTCTTTGGCATGATTACACCGACTCGGCGCGATAAGATTGAAGTATCTTTGACCCTGACCCTCTGAAAAGACAAGCTCATCCTCCCCATGTGTGCCACGGCAATTTAATCACGCGCTCTTTCATGGATACGCATAATGTAACTGATGAAAATTGTTAATCGTTCATCATCGGCGAGCCGTGCGGGCACATTAACACATAACGAACCGTATCCACACGCGCCACCTCCGTGTCTCTCCCTCTTCCTCTCTCTCTCTCTCTCTTTCCCGTGTATTCCTCGCGTAACCTTGAGATATCATTAGCCCCGGAGGCACAAAGAACACAAAGAAAGTCTAACAGGGTCTGACAATAACGTTGCGTCGCGATCGATAAGAGCAAAGGCCAAACTCCTTACCTTTGTACGCCTCGTGGATCTTGTCCATGTGGTAACAACCGAAGCGAGAGTATATCCACCTGGTGCCGAAAATCGGTAAGGCGAATGGACCGGGCACGTCGCGCGCCGTTTTGAATTTCCTGCCGTTGTCGCCCGCGTCTGCGTAAAGATAATCGATTTTCGATTCAGGGGAATTTCAGCAACGATCTATGGGTTAACGTATGGTCAAACGAACGCGCCATTCTCTGACCGTTCTCCTCGCGGAGAACGGTTTGAGTCGTTTCGTTTGACGGATTAAGTGAAATGTCGCTCCCTCTTGAGAATTTCAATCCGAATTTCAGCTTCGAGGGCAACCACGAGTATCTCGGAAAGCGACATTATCGCTTGCCGCCGTTCTCCTGTTGTATCATTTTCATTTTAATATCGTCCTCGGCATTCTTCGAGAATGGAACGCGAGACGATGCTCATAACGATTTATCGATCGGGAAACGGTCTCTCAACTGGTATCGTGCGTTCGTAAATAACATTGAGCTTAAGAAAGATAACGGGAAAAACGATAGAAAAAGGAGATTACGCGCGATGGCAATGACCGATATCGCCCAAGGGTTAAAGGTGCGAGGGTAAAGCTCCTGGAGAGATTGGAGGCTCGACTTACCGGTCTTCGCGCTGCAGTTTCTGGTCCAGAAGCACCAGGGCGGTCGGCAGCCGATAGCCAGCACCAAAATCGCCAGGAGTGTCGCTGCAATGATCTCGAACCACGCTCCGGACAGCAACATTCTCCAGTCAAATCCCTGCGCAGATCAAAGAAGAGGCTCTTGGGCGCGATCGCGAAAATTCTCGACAACTTCGCGCACGGGAGCGCGAGAACAATTCCTCTCTTATCGTAATCGTGCGAGCGGCATGCGATTTTATCTCGGCGAGTCGCGCAAAACACTTGTCTCTCCTCGCACGGCGAACGAATACGTCGTCGGCGAGATAGTATACTACGACTGGCGCCATATCTCCGAATGCGTAAACCTCGCTCTCAAGAGCTCTCATTTCGGCTTCCCTTTCGTTATTTGGACGTTCCACCGACGCGCGGAATAAGAAAGCATGCCGAGCGTCGTCGTCGTCGTCATCATCATCATCGTCGTCGTCGTCGTCGTTGTCGTCGTCGTCGTCGTCGTCGTCGTCGTCGTCGTCGTCGTCGTCGTCGTCGTCGTTGTCGTTGTTGTCGTCGTCATTGTCGTCGTCGCGATTTCCACGCGCCGCTTGCGCCGACTACAATTGGCGTTCCCGATCGAGGATTGCGCCTATTCAGTTTCTGAATCAATCTTTCCAATAGCAATATCAAATTTTCAAAATGTCTACATCTTTCATCACCATCTTCCCAGTTCTAGTAAATGTTGTAAATGTTCGCGCGATTATGATTCGATTATCGCTAAATTAACTGATTAGTTAATTCACCTCGTCTATTAGTGAATATTAATCTAGTAATTAGATATCTCTTTATTTGAAGTAATAGTTTTGTTCCACGAGTGGATGCTTTTAGTTATAGAAGCAATTAATTATAGAAACTCTTCGTTATAAAAGGATCAAATTAGTTTACATTTTAAACATAAAAGACAAATTCTCTTGTTTTTCTCTATCTTTTCCATCTTCTTTTCATAAGATTTCCCTGCAATCTGCTTCTTACAGATTCTTTCGATCAAATTACGAACAACTACAGTTTTCAACTATTGCCAACTATTGCCAACTTTATTTGTCAACTTCCTTATCTTTCACTTAATTCCTGAACAACTTTCCAAAATTCTCTGAAAGGAATAGCAATTTTTATCTTACAAGATTATCCTCGTTAATTACTAAACAAAAACCATGTAGCAAAGATAGAAGCTAAGTATTATATGCATTCGACATTCAATTCATAATTGACTTAAACTTTCATTCTCAGGATCGACATTTTATGTGCAGATTCCATCATTTATGTTTCGATTTAATGTTAACATGCCTACCATGATAGTACGAAAGAAGTGCAATCTTTATGCATTTTCCCTGGCAATTCTCAAGGAGAAAAAGAAAGATAAAAAGGGAGGGTGGCAGGAAAGGAGGGAGGAGAGAGAGAGAGAGAGAGAGAGAGAGAGAGAAAGAGACAAGAAGAAAATGGAATAAAGGACAAAAAATGTGTGGGATAGCAGCAACTGCTTATGAATCTCTTCGCAACTGACTGAGTGCCCCAGTGTTATTTGCAGACTGAAATTCTTCTATTTGCAATTCGTCGATAACGCTCCCGGTGTTGCCCCGATGATCCCAGCTCTTCCTCGGCCCCTCATTCGTGCTCGCTCTGAGTCATTGATATATCGAAGCTGTTACACGGATCGGGAAGAGAATAGTCAAATGGTACCGGTGATAACCATGTAATTACGTGTACCACAGTGCCGTATCGAATGAAAGGGATAAAAGATCTGCGGCGAGATTCATGCACATGTACGTCCGACTTCGATACAACATATTTTCTCATTGCGTCACAATCGATACTGACGTGATGTCGGAAAAGAGGGAGATCATCTCGCAGATCATGTACGACAAGACGATGTTGAATTTCCCCTCCGTTCTTTTGAGATTCGAATGAACACTATATAGGTTTGCGAAAATCTTTAATCTTCCGTAATTGGGATAAATAATTCCGATGCTAACGATAATAACAGCAACGCTTATGCACAACGCGACAAATGTTCGCGTTCAGGGAAAAAAATTGATGGTTTTTCCTTTTTTCGGGAGAGAAAACATCGAAAAAACAACAGAAACGAATGGCATTCCACACCACTTCTTATAGCGGTTTTCGTTTATACGAGATGCAGCCGGAGCCTTCTGACCGGCTACATTGTTCGTGCTCATTAATGGCTTTAATTAAGCACACCGCTATGTAAGTACCACCTCATCGTCGGCACGGTATACCGTGCTTACCTGCCGGCGATGGAAACCTTCAGGGATGGTATCTTCCGAGGAACGTAGCTGGAGCACGCGATCATCGCGGCGGCAAAGCTGCATTCTTCTCCGCTAACGTGATTCCGACATTTATTTATCTTTTCTTGTGCTACTTGTTTCATTATTTATTCTTTCTCTTGTCGTGATACTGACATTTTCATTCGAAATTATTCATCAACATTCGTACATTAAAAAGTATCGATAGAGAGAAAAATAGGGATTTTAAACGTTTTCTTTTGTTCATCGGTGAATGAACTCGCGATGAATAGAAAAATTAACTTTCCGGTATATATTAGAACCGATAAACTTAGAAAGCATTCGTCATTCTACGTTCTCTTTCTTTTTTTCACCAAAGCATTAAGAAATTTTATATAATTTCGATATCAATTTATTATCAAAGAATTTAATACTTTAATATAATAAAATATGAATAATGGGAATACAAAATGATAAATTTCAGAACTCGAATTAGAGTAATTTCTTTGTTTTTATATCTTTATATCAGATAAATGATAATGGATATAAAATCTTCTATCAGATAAATGATAAAAGATATAAAATCTTTTATCGGAGAATATTATTTGTTTAACAATACTCTCTTTGCATATGTAAAAAAATGGGCTACATATTTTTGCTACAACTTTTCACTAGATTATTTTTATATATACATATACATATACGCGCATATGTGAAGTGGAGCATATTGAAAACATTTGTATCTCCATATATACATTCAGAAAGATTATTATTTATATTGATTATAAATCCGATAATTATAAATCCGAATTTATACAACAAATTTTTATCTATTTCTTTTAGTCCACTTTCAAATGAAACATCCGATCTTTATATTTATTTTATACTTAATAAATAGATTTAACAAATAGATGTTTAAATTGACCGATTGATTGAGCGCTAATATCTAAATCAAAATCGAAATGGATTATATAAAACTTTAATTAAAAATAAGATAAAATCATTTTACATATTTGGAGCTATGTGACAAGAAAGAAAGAGAGATGTTCTCTAGTCTTTCTTTTTTTTGCTCTTTATATTTCTCTTACAGAATTTCTATTTCATACCAAAAAGAGATATATGCGTTCTAAATAAAAAGAAGAGACAGAGAAAGAAAGTATTAGACAAGTAAAACTCATTAAATGATGAGAAAGTAAGATTTTTATCAACTTTCTAAATGTAAAAACGGATATTAACATACTATACAGACAGAAATACGAGCTTCGAAGGCGCTTGATCGTATTTCACTATAGTTTTAACGAAATACGAAAGATATGCATATGTGTGTACACGCATTTATAATTTCAAATCTTCACTTTACGAAGAAAGTCTAGAATGTTTAATTAATGCAATTGAAGTAAAAGAAATAAAACATAACCGATCTACATCGAAACAAAATCGAAACGGAATTAACGCCCAACGCTCAATGCCGCAATATCCATTTTCTAAGAGATAAATAAAAAATCTCTCCTGAACTTTTTTGTCCCGTTAAACTGCAGCGTATCTCACAGTGTGCGCCGCACATACGATGCACGCACGCACGCACCGTGCGTCGTCGTATCATCGTGCAGGCTCCGCGTCGGCGTAGATAACGAACGCGAGTAATTGCGAGCGAAGACTTTGGAATGGCAGAGTGTCGCCGCCGACCAGTAAATAAAGGATTATTGCTCCGGAGCAATTGAGAAAGCGCGAGAGTGAAAGAAGACGGGGAACGGAGAAAAATAATAATCGGTCGGGCTTGAGCCCGATTACCCGTGACGACACTGCGCGGCTGCAGCTGGACTGTTGTCTTTCTTTCTTTCTCTGAGAATGCCTTCCTTTGCGCCCAGACCGTATAACTTATAATTTGTAATTTCATGTCAAATGCCTGCCGGCTACGTGGATAAGTCCGGTGTCGATTGTAAGGGGAGATAATCGCGACACTCGCGATGATTCCTGCTAGACTCGATCTCTCGTACCGCCTGAATCGCAACGATAACTCGCCGGACAATTCGAAATCGAGTCGCGGGATATGTTTGAAAATAAAAAGTGTATTTCCGCAGTAATGGAAGATACGTCGGTGCAAGTGCGTGACGATCTTTTCCTGTGTTAGCTCGTCGCAACTCTGCATCCTGTCTTAGCGCGATCTCAGCTATGTCTGTCAATTAAACGAAGGAGTGATAAATAACGCCATACGCGCGCCTCGTTAATAATTCACAGTTATGACTATTATCTATTTCCCGCGAGTACCGCTCAATCATGAACTTTATTGCTAGCGTTTACTCGGTACTTTGCCTTCGCATGTAGACGGAATTATATCTTGGGCGGTCATCAGCGCGCATAAAACGAATTAATTACACTCCCTCCTTTAACAGCCCGTCTGTAACACGTTGTGTTTATGTAGCGTGATTATGTACCATTATCCCGATATTTTTCTATCCACTTTTATAATCTCGATGTCCTGCGTAACGATTTAATGCGCGAAACGATACGACTCTTCTCGAAAGCACCGTCTCATTTTGGGGAAAATACACGCTGCAGTTCCTTATTTCTCCCGCAAAAACTTTCTATCCACTTATCGCTTTGGCGAAATGTTCTCAGCGCGCAACCTCTGCCACTCTGTATATCGATTGGTGATATCAACGTGATGAACCGCGAGGAAACGTTTACCAAAAGTGAAAATGACAGACCTTGCTGTTCCGTTGCGGAAGAAATGCCGAAAGAAATGTAAATTCTTCCAGATATTTGTGAGTGTATTATCTTATTAGTCGACCTATTTGTCGGGCACCCGACTATTTGCTTTTGTTCGATAACCGACCGATAAGTATTTCCCATACTTGTATTCGCACGGCTAATCTCAGGAATAGCATAATAATACACTCGAATCCGAAATCATGCGCGATATTTCGATAGCAGTGCAAAGTCAACGAATACTTGTTGGCGAAATTTGAATTGCAGTGAAATTTTATCGACACACATTATCGATTCACATATCAGTACATTTACATAATATTTAT
>JAHMML010000120.1:37260-79760 GCA_020341155.1 Eciton burchellii | reverse complement strand
TATACGCGCGCGCGCGCCTTCTCCCTCTTTCCCGTTTTTCTCCCACTCTGTCTTTCTCTTTCTATTCGCGCGATCGAGGGCGAGTCCTGCGATCGGTCGAGCGATCGGCGCGAGACGTCTCACACTACGCGTACGGCCGGCGGACCCGGAAATCCGAACGCCTCGCGTGCTCGTGTCACAGGTGGTAGTGGTGATGATCGTTCCTCAGGATAAAAACAGATAGCCGCAAGCGGCCACATACGGGCCGTTCATCTTATAGGGTGTCTCATAAAAAGGGATCGCCACGACAGGAATGCGTTCTTTCTCGCGATTGATCGATCGATTCTGCTCTTTTCCCTCCTGTGATCGATTAATTTCTTGCGGGAAATTAATCAACGTCGATAACGGACGATGTCCGTCCACGTGACATTTTCGATATTTCCTTTATATATATATATGAAATATTATATAAATATATATATATATATATTAATTAATCTAGTTATTAATATATATATATATATATATAAATAATATAATATAATAATATAATAATATAATATAATAAATTATTTATTATAATATTATATGTGTATATGTATATTCCGCATCCTTTCTTTTTTTATTCTATCTTTTATATGTTGCTGAGAAATTCTCCGTTATGGGAAAACTCGGCGCAACAGGTAGAATTCTGATATTGCTGGCCAACTGCGAACTGTTCAAAGAAAACTCCTTGATCGCGTCACAGTGAAAAATTAATAAGCATTTTTACATTTTACATAATCATAAACTGTACACATGAAAATATAAACGCATAAAGATATAAACATATCTCTGCGCTCCAACACATGTAAGTTTTGAATTTTTGTGATTTTTATCGCAAACGCAAAATTAAAATTTAATTTTCCGATGATCAATCTGAAAGACATTTTTCCGATTTCGTATTAACACATCAATTTCTTTATGGATTAAATTTTACAATGAGAGTCCCAAATTATGTATTCTCATTTGGAACAATCTTGATAAGAGTAATCACGAATAGCAAGGTGTTAAAATCTGGAGCGTAACTTACAGGTTTCAAACGTGTCATCATCGTTGCCGCCGCTGTCATTGGCTCAGCTGTTGCACTGATAATGTTCGTGAGCAGACTATCCATAAGCGCAAACGATAATCGCGCTCGTGAATTTCCTTATGGTGGGAACCGAGAACGGGAAATTGATGAACTGAAAACGAAAAGCGAGTCCGTAGGATCTGTAATCTGCCGGCGACGGTGGACAGTATATACCAACCCGTCAGGCAGCCGCGGCGGTACTGATTCCAAAAAGTCCCTTGGGGAACCCTCGCGTTTTCCAAAAACTCCGAAAGCGCGACAAGGGTGGAGGAGGAAGAGATGGAGTCGGTAATGGAGGTGGAGGTAGAAGATAGAAGTGGAAGAAGAGCAGGAGGAGGAAGAAGAGGAGGAGGAAGAAGAAGAGGCGGAGGAGGAAGAGGAGAGGACAGCGGGAGATTGAAGAACGAAGGGAAGAGGGAGGACCGTGGACGATCGTGGACAGAGAGGTTTTCCAGCGCATAGATGGGAGGGAGAAGGGAACAAACCCGGACGTGGGAGTGAGAAGTGGTGCGAGTCGGGACGAAGGAGGAAGAAATCGTGGAAAGAGCGATGGAGCGAATGAACAATCTTTCACTCCTTCTTCCTTTCTTCTCTCAAACGGACAGAGACAGAGAAAGAGAGACAGCGTGACAGACGGGCAGGAGCAGGGGCAGGGGCATCGGCAGGGGCAGGGGCATTGGGCACGGGCAGGGGCAGGGGGGGGGGGATTGGATGGGTGGGGGKGGGGGAGGAGGAGCGTACGTCTCGTACGGAATAGGGCCTTAATCGCGGTTAATTGCCGCATTGTTCGGCAGATCGATCGGATTTATGAATGGCTGCACGCTGGCGATTAGCGACAACCACCAAGTCGGAGGAAGAGAAGGATCGCTGTCTTTACCCTCCCTCCCCCTCCCTCCTACCCTTCCTCCCTCTGACCCTCGTCACTCCCCGCTACAAACTCTCTTCATCCTTTCCTCTTTCTCTTTCTTCTAACAGAGGACACGGGATGCTGGCCTGCTATCGGAGACACGGACTCTTATCTCCTTGTCCTCTCTGTTTACGTGCCCCGTCGTTCCGTGCCCAGTCCCGCGATCGCGTCGCGTTCATGGTTGGCTGTCGCGATGGTGGGGCCCGTGGGATCAGTGGGAACCCGCGTATTCTCGCGGTGGGGGTTCCGGATGACGGACGGTCCGGAACGGATAGCAGATGGCGCTGAACATCCCCGTGAAGAAAATACAAGTTGCTCCTGATCGGGGAGATGATTCTTAACATTCTCTGTGGGACACTGTGATCATCTCCTCTCTTTCTACAGAAAATTCCTTTTAAGTCCATTTCTTCTTCCTTGGATGAAAAATAAATCCTAAGATTATCTTAAATGTGCGCACGTTCAAATGTCATTCCATTATTGAGACTGTTATATCTCCCTTTGAAATTGTGGAATTTCGTTATTTCTAGACTTGTATCGCTTAGAAAGAATCTTAAAGGATTACAACATTTTTGGGATACGAGATGAAGGGTTATTGATGAGATAAATAAATCATGAGCGTTATTCTGTAAAAATCATACGCGTCGAGGAGTTATCTGGCGCTGATGCAGCTAGTAGCGAGCATCGATGACCTCTAAATGTAATCAATTATCCGCGTGTAGGCCGATTAGATAAATCACTCGTGAAGATTTTCATGAATAGAAAGATAATGGAAAGCGGCCGTGGCAGAGACGATTCCAAATTTATCGAAGATCTAACGAGATTCTTATAGTTTCCGTAGATCGTGCTTCAGATTCTCTTTTATATAATCACCGAGCTATCTTTACTCACGTTATCATCACTTTTATATACGTAACATCGTATAAAATAAAAATTTTCACCCGTTTCCTCCTTTGTGTAATTGTTTGTAGTCCTTTGCACGTACTAAACTACGCTATAACGGCGTTGTAAATCACAGAAGGTGAAGAAACAAATTGGTCTCTTCCCAACAAAAGTTGTGTCGTATCAAACCCCTTTCTCTAAGATAATTAAGTTCCAACTTCGTAAATAATAACGTAATAAATAAACTTTTTCACGAGCTTACCTTGTGATTGACCCAAATTATCATCGATTATTTCATTTCGTAGAAAATAACAGCTTTTACAAATCTGTAAATAAATCCATACTTAAATTCTGTACGATTATCAACAGGACATTATGGATCTAGCGGAAATATCTTACGAGAAGCAATCATCTTTGTCACGTCTGAAATAACAAGGGAACCTCACACGTGGTGCTCCAGTAAGAAGTCACGGTCGCGCGAGACGGCATCTAATTTACGCGTCTAAATCGATCTCACGGTGAATTTGCGCGATCATGCGTAACGACCGTCAACCGGATCGAACTGCTGCATCTTCGCAAAGATCTCTGTAAACAACTCGACAGGAGAAACTAAGCTAGTGAAATCGAGAGGTCATACCTAAAATCAAAATCAATCAAACTAGATGGAACGCTACCTTTTACATGCTTTCACAACACTTGACAAAAAAGAAACAGCAGGTACAGTTGTACGATGGATGAAATGTATTCATATTCATTGGCGAAAGAAAAAAATTACGAATGACTGATAAATTAAAAATAAAAACAGTGCGACGATCCGAGAAGGGAAAAAATATTCTATTCTGACGAGCTATCTATTATACATAAAAAGTAAATATTCCTTATCTACTAAGAGGAGGGATAAAAAATTATTATCTTATCTTTTAGCTCGTGATTTTAACTCTCATTACTATTTATACTATTTATACAAGCCAGATATTGATATAGATTAAATTTATTATTTCCTTTGTTGGAGCAATTTTGAAGCATGACCGAGGCGTTCGAATTCATCGAATTCATTCATCTTGATTGATGAAAAGTTAAAACATAAGCACTCCTTTTAATTTAATTGTTATATGCCTTGATCAATATTATCGACAACTCTCCGATTCACTCTTTTCGGGCGCAACAGAATTTCCATCGAGGACTTTACTTATTTCTCTTAAATTAACAGGCTAAAAATTCAGATCTGGCTTAAAAATCTTAAGTTGAGGAATCTCGACGGAATCTCTAGATCTATTCGTTCAATTCGTTCAAAGGTTAAATATTTGTCCGTCAGCTCGTAATAGTGTAAGATGGTATGCGGTGTCCGGAGTGGAACGGACGACCGCATAGAACGGGCTAGACCGGGTCAGGGGGAAATGATGTAGCTCTATTGCGTATAGGGGGCGTGAACACGTGGAATGAGACGTCGATTGGAACTCGTTTCGAATCGAACGAAATAAAATAAAACGGTCTCGAACGTCAAGACGGCATAGACTGCGTTAAAGATACGGTATGGTATACAAGGAAGTATACATTTGAAACTATAGAACCTATAGAACTTTATAGAGTCGCTAGACGCGAAGTTCTAAGGTAGAGTAGACTCTTCGTCGTGCTTGAGCTTTTTCGCATCCTTTCAAAATACTTCTCTGCACAAGATACGATACTAACACGGTCGATTATCGCTAAGATAACTGCCAAATGATTAATTTAAATCATTAGTGATTGACGATCGTCTGCCTTATTTTGTGCAATTATTTACATCGTCGTCGAGACGAAATCAATTTTACGTTTTATATTTATTTTCATAGCATTTTACTATACTAATTTCCGGATATTATGGTTCACGTCAATAAAGATCACTGGATCGGATTGATTTCAAACTATGTAATTCAAAGTATGTGCGTCGTTTCTCCAGTTGCATATGTTGCAGTTTCTCCAGTTGCGTATGGCCGGAGCTAAGTTTCCTTAAGTAGGTTCAAAAATGCGCTACAGAACGTAAAATGACTAGCGATATTAATGAGCGAGACAATCGATTTCTACGATCTAACGTGACCTCGTTTTTAAAAGGTGATTCGACCAAGCAGCTAAGAAAACTTTGCAATTGCAAGTTTAATTAATTCCATCGTTCTGCATCATAACATCTCTGCTACGTATTATATTAACTTTTCTTTCAACGATTGACGATATATGAATTTGACTGCGAAGCGTTACGTCAGAATTGTACTTGAAAACGTGTAAATTTTTTTCTCAACATGGACATTAATTTATGAGCTATACCGTTACTTCGAGTAATTAAGAAAGCTGTAGAAGAAATGGACCCAACTCGTGATACATCTTAACAGCTCGTTTAACATGTTGCTTATTACATAATTCTTTGCAAGTCTATGACTCTCCAATAGGAAACCTTATCCTTGATTTGTACATGCAATACGTTCTATGTATGACATAATAAAGAGCACTGTTTACGCGTATAAACTTGTCACGAACGAGAAATAAAATCACTGCTACTTCTCTAGAATTCACATAAAAAATCGTAGAAAAATTCAGCGATTCCGCAGCTTGATCAAATTCGATGATATGACCAAAAAAGAATAATATCAATATCATAATTATCTTATCGCAAAGGAATTCAAAGTTGTAATTCTTTAGTCCTGGAACATATATAATTTTTCGGATAACGTTCTTTTTTTACAGAAACTGTTTTAGTTATTTTTCAATTAATTTCAGATTAATTCAACGGCTGGAAAAATCAACATAGAAAAGTCAAAAAAGAGAGAATTTATCGTCAGCATTTCATAGATTAAGTGATTCCGGCGTGACTATCGTGATATTTTACGATATACTACAATTCATCGTGATAATGATCAGAGAAGTAATGCAGTAGCTTTAAGATATAAAATATAACACCATAAAATATACATTTCATATTGTTCTTTTTAATAACTGAGATAAGCAAGAACGCGCCGATTTCCAAAGTATCCGCAAAAGGGAAATAAACATGCCAATAAGCTAATTACTTGATATTTTGTCTTCATTCTTCATCTTGACAAAAATGCGTTCTACTAAAAATGCATGTATAATACATATAAGATTGTTTATATAAAATAAAATAAAAGAAATAAAAACGGAAGTATCGTAAATAAACGTAAATAAAAATTAAAATGTAAAATAATAAGTGATTGGAACAAAGGAACAAGAGAGAAGGATTATTTCATGAACTCCCTAAAGTAAAAGCAACCAACAATTGTTTCATTGTTTCATTCTGATAATGAGACATATAAACTACAAAGTCCTTTTAAATATCAGACCACGTAATCCTTTAATCTATTAAGATTAAAATAATCCTTCTTCCTATTTAATATTTTCATTGTTATCCATGAAGGGAGACTCGATAGGTCCAGCACACCCTGTATACGCACAAACATCTGTTTCTGTGGCACGAAATAATCGCGCGTATAAATAAACCACGACAGAGTCGGCATGTCTCACGTGAAGCGGCGAAAACGTGACTTCACCGTTCACGATATAGAGTCCCGAAAAAGTCGCGATAAAGCGAAGTTTCTGTGAAGTCACATGTAGCATGCGACATTCGCGCAGCTACTTCGTAGAGATATCCCAATGTCCCACTAATAGTGTTAATTTATCACTAAGAAAACTATTCTTCGCAATATTTACAACGAGTACTACAAATCTTCAAGTTTCTGAAGTAGTTCTCCTCACATACCGAGTGACGCGCGAATAATTAATGATTTCAGATTATCGTTTATCTTTTGGGTATAATATGGAATAATCATACGTATAAACATTCAAAGACAATGAAGATACAGGTAAATACATGCAGATATCATGTAGACATGTCGGCTGAATATTTTCATTTGCTATTATATTTTTGCTATCTGGAATGTGACATTTATCTAGAAAGGCTGTAACCAAAAAACTGGTTTTTGAAGTTGACTTCACATTGCTTAACTGTGTCCAATTACCGTGATCCGTTTCGGATCGCAATGTGATACCAGAAATTCATCGAATATATTGAAACCAATTTAATTATAGATATTTTAATTATAGATATTTATCTTTTAATTTATTTCCTTATAAATACCACCAGTCTTGCTTGCTTTCGAAATATTTCCATATTCTTTTTCTAAATTTTTCTATTTTAGAGATATAATTTATCGATATTATACTAGTATAATTATATAGACTTCCTTTTCGCTAATTCCGAATAAAATCATTTGTTAAATGTACATGTATGTAGGGTAAATAAAAGGGAGGGAGTGAAGAAGAAAGATACTGAGAGAAGAAGAGAAAGAGAGAGAGAGAGAGAAAGAGAGAGAGAGAGAAATAAAGAGAACCGATTGTGTTAGAAGCGCTTAACATTTTATAGATGTTCACATAGATTCATCAAATCAAATTTGTATCTGACCTTTGTTCGATTACTCAAATCTGTCATGATCAATCACGCGTTTAATTCCACATATGTTGCTTGGAATTTTAACTATCCGTCTATGAGATATAGGCATAACAATGTGTCTTGTTTCAATAATTTCAAGCTTTCTATGAGAAAAGAACAAAGTAGGAGGACTGTTCTGTTTTGCATTGCAATAATCTCATAAACTTCAAGTACCTTCAAAAGTTTTTGGAAATGATAATTTTTTTCAAATAGATATAAAATACAAGATTTTTTTATACAAGATATATAAACATGAGGCATATTTATCCAGATATTATCTTTAAAGTGATACATAATTGTCATATCATGTCGCGCAGTTATATTCTATCTAAGGAAAGTTTTACTCTCGAATATAAAAGCAGGCTAAAATAAGACAGATGAAGAATAAGTAAGTAAGAAACGAAGAATGTTGTATAAAATATATTTCTAGACGCGATATATTTAAAAAGATTTATTTATATGCGCTCTATCCTCTCATTATATTTATTACATTTAAATAAAAAGATAAATCAATGTAAATGCATTATCGATATCCATCAAATATTACGGGCTCAAGAGTTCTCTAAGGAACTGTCTCGTTTCCCCTCCCGATATAAACGAAATTACCAATTCGTTCTACGTGCGATTCATATGTAATTCCATAATGGTTCGACTTCCACCTACCGCGTGATAATGTATAACCATGCACGTGATGAAGGCACATATGTATACATGTGTGCGCTTGCATATATGTGTGCGCTTGCATGGTGTGTGCGCGTGTGTATGTCGCACCGAAGATACCTGACCAACCAGGAAGCGATCACGGACAACTGGTCACTCGCCGGAATTCTGTTAGATACGATTACACGGCATGATGATTCGTTTTATAATAAGAATTCTTCCTGTCTTCCCCTCTTCTCTGTCTTTCTTTTTCTTTCTCTTTTTTCTCCCTCTTGAAGAATCGTTTAACGTTACATTTTGAGAATGACAGGATTCATCTAAGGGACATTACCCGTGTTCCGTAATTGTATCGCACGCTTAATTTTATTATACAATGCAAAATAATAATAATAATAATAATAATAATAATAATAATAGAGACTAAGATATAGCAGTCGGTGGCGTTATCTTTTAGTATAAGATAATGAAAAGATTCGACAAGTATATTCTATATTGTAATTACATGTATATTATGTTATATATATAAAATGTCGTAGACTTGATTTTTAATAAAGCTGTTAATTTATTTGTGTACAATATTTCAGGTCTTTTGATTTAGTTGTATATAGTGCTATTAACGACGAAAGGTAAAATTTCCCTAAAAATGTTAATATCAGGATCCAGACATTGACCAAGGCCCTCGATCACCAATATGCTGAGAATTACGTTGCTAAAAGAGCTGTCCTGCTTGACTCGATACCGAACCATCGCGGAGAATAATTCCGTCACAACGGTACTCACGTTCACCTGCGAGTATTCAAACTAACTAATGCGTATAATAATTATTTCTGCAAACAACGTTTCATATATGCATAGTATTTCGTAAAAAAGAATCGCCATTTTAATTTCATTAACATGTTTTCCCAATGTAGTCAATATCCATCGATTCTCGGTGGACTTTTTTTGGCATTGGCAATATTATTTCTAACATAAAATCATTATAATTATTTATTATTGATATCAAAATATAATACCAGAAACTGGTATTAAAAACTGGTTAGTCTACTCTTATGTATGTCAAATATGTGACAAGTTTAGTAATTGAATCGATTCTGATTGAATCTGTACAATCTCTTAATGATATATCAACATTATTAACTTTTGTTAATATAATGATATAATACTTTTAATATTAATATAATAATATAAATATTATATTATATATAATAATATGATAATAATTAACATAGTAATCATTCACATATGCGTGTATTCTTTCGTTTCATTGCTACGGTATTTCGTTGCAATTGAAGCGACAGCATACTTTGTACAATATTTGTACGTAATTATTTAACAGAAGCGAACACGGAATATCAGTTTTAAGAAATAAAGAAATTAAAAGAATTAGTAGTAATCTCAAATGATTTCGATCGAAATATGCTTTCGTAAGTTGGAATCATGAAGCGATGCATCGTTTTGACGACTCATGAATTTCAAGATATCAAAAATATTGCGTTACTAACGTTAAGTGGAGTTTGAAGGTGAGATTTAAGGATGTTCTTCAATGAATTTTTAAAGCCATCTGGATCACTAGCCTTATGCGAACTGTGTTCCAAAATATATTGTGCTGCCATCTCACCCTGCATTACATTTCCCATATGAAATTTTAATCGTTTAGTTAAAAATGATAAAATAGGATAAAAATGATAGAGAAAAAACCAAGCGAGATAAAGTAAATAATACAAAATATAATGTTCGCATATAAAATTAATAAGAAAACGAATGATTAAAAATACAATACACAAATATAAAAATCTTGGGACGAAAAAAGAATTAAACAACTTAAAAATTATAAATATATTATAAGGGTAACAACAGAATATTATATCAAAATTTAATTTTTTTTATAGTTATTTGGAACTGATTATATATTTCTTATAATATTTCATATATTTTACTATCATAAATTCTGTCATAATAATTAAGATTAAATAATTCTGAAATTAAACTTCAAGATTAAATAAATAAAATTTTGTATTGATTAAAAATTAAATATTTTCTCTTTTTAATTTCTATTCTGTATTAATAATAATAATAGTATTAGTAATAATATCAGTAACGTCAAAATATATATAATAGTATGTCTTCATAATAAAAATAAGCACTCCCTTTCTGACTGCTGTCTTTCTCATTTCTCATTAATGTCAGATAAAGAAAAAAAAATCAAAAAGAAAGTGCTTGTCATAAAAAGTGAGTGTTATCTCCTTTTAGGCTTACGTTTCCCATTAATACCGCGTAAAAGACGTTTCGGAGATTTTGTCGGCAACGATCATTCAACGATACCACTAAACCACAATCCAGTATGATCAAGCGTGGGTTGTTTGCCACGTAATCGGGGTTAATGACCCGCCGAAAGATATTAAGCAGGCTTGACTTCGGAACGATTTTTTCGACTAGAATGTTGCCAGGATGCAAGTCACAATGGATGAAATTATCCTTAAATACCTACAATGAAACAGTTGTTCCTGATCTATGCCGCATTTGGACTGAGACTCAATTAGACGCTATAAATCATGTCAAATACGTATTCAATAAAAATGTTTAAACTAAATCTGATCTTTTTAAGATTACGTACACGTGTAACTTTAGTATTTTAATAGAGATTAATATATAATAAGGATAATAAAAATCGTTTTTTGACTCATTAACCATTTTAAGGATTGTTGCAATCCCTATTTTAGCCAGTTTTCGCTGAAGAACAGCGTCATCGTGTTCAAGGTAATTAGATATCGATAATCCTTCATGAAAACTCTCTACGAGTACTTTCCGATGAGTCAAGTGCATGTAAGGATACGGAAACATAACATCATTCCTTCTCGAAAAATTCGCTGAAAATTTCTCAAGATTGATGGCTTCCAGTCGCATATCAATCTACGCATACAATCGTATAATCTGATTAAACATAAGCATTATACAAAGTATCCTATATTAAGAGGATTGTATATAAGAGAACGTGTTGGGATCACATAAAATTAATAAAATAAAATAAAATAAATTCTAATAAAATTGAAACTTAATTCTTTTAACTTTATTTAGAATACCTGTATTTAAATAATTATTGTGAATTTAATTTACATTTATGGGAAGTTTTCTACTTAAATCGATTTCAACAATAGCTCTGTTACTTAAGTACAATACATCTTGGGACACTCTGTATATACAGAGAAAAAGATTTCTTCAGTTTCCTCAGTTTTTCTATTTATCATTACTTTTATTCATTTTACTTAAATAACATAACTTAGAAAAAACATCATTTTTATTGCAAAGGTGTTCCATTATTTCGCTGTGTTAAATAATATTATTTGAACGAAGAAATATCATTATTTGAAATAATTCTCTTCAGCCAGATAATGCTTTAATTACATCTTTATTTTATTATTATTCAATTATCACATAATTATATTACATTATTCATCATTATTCAATGAAATGAAATATTTTACACGTATTGAATAAACATAATTTAAAAAAATGTTTAATTTAAGTAATAATAATTGATTCTTTCAATTAATGTGTTCGTAACAATCATTTGTAATAATATATTATAATGCGAAAGCATATACATCACTTATTTAATTTTTAATTGATACAATACTCGATTTTTTAATGTTATCTGATATTATTCCGATATTATTTGTAATATATACGCTATGATAATTATCCTTCAATAATTGTTCATGCTCAGTGAAGTGAAAATAATTATAAAAAAGATAAATTAATATAAATATATTAATATTTATATTAATATATAATATATGAATATATTAATATATATAATATATAAATATATTATATATAATACAATATATAATATATAATAAATAAAATATGTAATAAAATATATAATATATATAATATATATAAATATATTAATATAAATATTAATAATCGTAACTAAAATATTAATTTATTTTTTTAAATTATTTATATAATTATTTTCACTTCACTGAACAAACAATTACTGAATGATAATTATTATGGCATATGATTGCAAATAATACCGGATAATATTAAAAAATCGATATCAAAAAAATATATAATGTTTTTATAAAATAGGATTTGTATAGTGTATAGTTATACTATAGAACAGTATATAGAACAGTGTAAATCTATTTAGTTATATATATATATATATAGTATACAATTGCACATGCTCAATGCATTTTAAATTATAAGCAATAAGATGTTCAACTAATGTTCAAAATAAAGCGAAACAGCAATTATTCCAATTTCCATTTTTAGCATTACAGCGTTCCATTTTTAAAAGCATATAACTTAACATATTTATTCAATGTTTATTGACAAATATCTTTATTAATCTCTTAATAAACTAGTTATCTTTAAAACTTATTATATAGGATATAGTTTGTTTCATAATAATTGTAATTAAGTATAATTCTGAATGATTACAATTTAATCCCCCTCCCCGCGCATGTGTGTATGTGTGCGTGTATGTGTGTGTGCATTGAGTGCGTGTGTGCGTGTACGTGCGCGCTTCTTTCCAATAAAGTTTTCTAAGATGTTTTTCAAAATATTATATTAAAATTTAATTATTTTTAAAAAACTTTGGATAACGTTACATAAATAAAAATGTAAAACGTATTTATAAAACAAACACATATTTATATAACTGTATCTTTTCTCCATCTTGTATATTATTCATATTGTATATTATCTGTTTATGCCTCTTTATTATATCTGTCATATCGCTTTGAAATAAATAACGAATTATCAATTCCTTTAAATTATATCATGTTCGTAAAAGTAAATAACCTAAGTTTAGTTGATGGTAAGAAATGTCTAAAAAATAAATCTTGCGTAAAATATATTCTCTTTAAATTAGCATAAATTAATTTTAATTAAATTCACTTCTGAAGATGATTTGCAATGAAAATTGCGGAGAATTGTACAAAACATTTTCAAAAATGGATTTAGTAGAAAAAACATACATCTCATGTAATATACTTAGTTTGATAGATGTTTTGCAATTAGCTAAATGTCAGATTATTGCTTTATGTCGCATGATCGAAAAATCCTGAAAGTGTTAATAATTGTTTATTTTATTCAAAAAATATAATCGCGCTTACACAAAAAGAATGAAATTGTGTAGATAAAAGCAGAAATTCGTATAAACTTAGAAACATTATTAAGTATGTTATCAAGTTTCTATATATTCATAAAATTATTTAACATAATAAAAGTAAAATTTATTAACTAAATAAAAAAACTTATTGAATGAAAAAAATTATTTTGTTACGCTGTTCTTTTACTGAAACAAAATTATATAAATTTGAATAAAATTATAAAACTATATTTAATTCAAAACATAATATGTATATATATATGTATATATATGTATATATGTATATATATATGTGTATATGTATATATATATATATATATATATATAATATATTTTATATATAATATAAAAATAACATATACATAATAATATTTATAATTCTCAATAAACATTTTTTTAGTTGTAGCAATATATATATATATATATATATTTCATATCCTATATATATATATATATATATATAGGGTATGAAACAAGTCACCTCAAAATTTTACTATTTTCAAAATCAAGTTTTTAATTCTTGATCATGGAAACAAATGTTTTTAATAAAACTTATTTAGTTTTACAAGAGAGATTCCAGTATGATATTGTTTGGTTATAAATTGAAGGATCAAAGAAATTGTAAAATCAAAATTTTTTAAATAAAATTATATTTTTATCTATTCTTTAATAAAATAATCTTAAGACATATTCAGTGACTTATATGAATCAATATTATTCGAAGTCATTTGAGTTACAAAGAAAAATTTATTTCAAGAATTAGATTAGATACTTTGATAATTTCTTAACTTTGATATAAGAAATAAGAATTCACATCACATGTTTACCATTTATCTATATTCCCAAATAGCATTAATCTAATGGCTTAATAATAAGAAAGTTTTAATATAATGCATAAAGTTTTAATACATAAAGTTATAATGCATTATATGAAAGCAAAAACAATTGACATTGATGCTTACAGTAAATGTTGCTGAATTATGAGAAAGGTATTTGCATACTGAAATTTCCTGATCGCGCGAAATCTTCATAGCTAGCTTTTTCAAACATGAAAAAAATTTGGAAAAAACTAAAAGCATATATAATAAAAAGTATTAGAAATAAAAGAAGCAATTGATGATTAGATTTAAAAAAAGGAATAAAGTATTAAAAAATATTAAAATTGGCATTTTGGTACCTGTAACACGAAATCTATATATCAATATAAATCAATAACTCGGACATAAAAAAGGAATTAGTCAATAAAATATTTTACGGATGTTCCATTTAAATTTATTCTACATGAACTTCACATTTTGCGGGAACATTCTACTTTTCATCAAGGATTGTATAGCAATGATTTTCAAAATCACATAATTTTGCGAATTGAACCTGAGAAAATGGCGAAATAATGAAATGTTGATCAAGATTTTGTTTCTAAACGGAGCTTCATTTATGGATCATATACATGTTAATTTTCAGACTATTGGTATTGTTTAAAAATTCACAATAGCTAAAAGAAATAGATCATCAAATGTCTTGATTTGTTAATATTTAGCGCGGAATTATTAACAATTAAATAATTAATCTCTATTTCTTTGGATGGATATATATTGAAAAATTAATAATATAAATACACATACACACACACACACATAATTTTTAAAACATGTTACCATAATTATTAAAAAGATATTCTACTAAATACATAAAGTCTATATATTAACGAAATAGATCCTATCTACAGCAATTACATTTTTATAGGAAAAATTCGAAGATTGATAAATTGATAGATCAATCAAAAATTTTTATTTATGAAAAGAATTAAAAAAACTTGCTCGCACGCATACGCAAAAATACCAATGATTATTAAAGATATGAAAGAGAGTTTGTTTTGCTATGGTTTCAAATTAATTTCGGAATATATATCCCATATTGAATCACTTTAAAACATGTATTGGTATGTATTCAAGATCATTATTTTGAATATTTGCTATAATAATGTATATCAAAATTAGAAAATTATTAAATTATTTGAGCTAATTCTTGAAGTAAATTTTTCCTGAGTGATTTGATTCATATATCATTGTATTCTTAAATTTTCTATTAAAAAATAAGTCAAAAGATATAACATTCTATTTAATATCACAAATAATTTAATGATGTTAAGACTTCCTCGATGTTCTTCAATTTACAATTAAAATATACCCATAAAGTTAGAAAAGTTTCATCTAAAACGTATATTTCCGTCATATATTCGTCGTATATTCCGTCAAAAAGGATATAAAAGTTAATTAAGTGGCTTATTTTAAATAAACACATTGTCTTATTTGAAAAGTCGAACTCATATTATATTTGTTCGTTCAAATAATAATTTTGTTTGACTATATAAATTGCTTTAGTATTAATAAATTTTATTAAATCCAAAAAAAAGAGAAAAAGAGAGGAAAAGACAGAGAGAGGGAAGATGGGGAGGAGAGAAATATTTTTCTTCACGTATTTGCTTACCATTTGTATCTCATATTATTCTTATATTATAACAATAATAACCACATTATATAGTAATAATTATAACTATTTCATTATATACAATAATCATAATTATTTTTTAGAGATACCAGGTTGTAAATCTGATATCTTAATAAATTACAATTTGTAATTTAATATTATATTTTATCAATCCCGTCTCATATCTTGCATTAGAGATTACAATAAATGAATGTCAATATCTCCGGCAAGGCATATGAATCTCAATGGAATTTGTTCGAACAAGACTGTTTTCATATTACACAAAGAGTATAAGAATTCTAAGAAATATTCGTGTTGCAAAGTTACTTGATTTTCCATTATACGTGCGAATTCGTCGACACAATCCGTAAGACTGAGCCAATGCAGTTCCGGTATAAAATATACAGCGCACTTACAAAGGCCGCGCATTATGATAAGATCTCTTCTGAAGAAAATAGAGAATATATAATGTCTCCTTGTTGTTGTTGTTGTTGTTGTTGTATCAACATTTTGCAGAATTTTCGCTAATTATTGGTCGGAGTTTGTAATAAAAATGGTAAAGAGTTTATAAATATTAAAAATATACGGAAAAATATAAATAACTAAAAATAAGAGATTTTTTCGCAAAAATCGAATTCTACTAATAAATCGGACAAATAAATCACAAAAATTGGATCATTATCATTAATTCTGCGCAGAATTAATAAATGCAATTCTAAATTAGAGACTGACAAAACTGTACAATCTCGAAAATAAAATCACGACGACAAAGTTATAAGTAACAATTTTCTTCAACATTTTTGTCGAAGAAAAATCAATCTCGAAGTGACTTAGAAATGTTGAAATATCTTATATAATTGCAAGAAAAATATAAACAATCACGCTTTTCGAACGGCTCGATGATCAGTTGATAACATTATTGAGAAAGATTATTAAATATTATCTACACGATATCTCAAAAGGAGTACTTGAGTTGGGTTTTCATTCCCGGATGCAACACTTTTACAGCTACGACTTGCAATTTCCTGGTATGTAAATTGGTAAGCGCAAATTTATCACTTTCAAAAGTTTCGTCTGAAATTATTGATAAATATATTTTATCATAATGCCTGTAATTATATATATATATATATATCGTTTACATGTATTGACACATTTTGACGTATATATATATCACATATATCACTTAGTAGTAATAAAATAATGAATATTAACAATATGAAAATGATGAGACCGATTATGACTAATGGGAATATAAATTTATTATTTTGCATTAATTATTGTTATATAAAGATAAAATTAAAAATTAAAACTTGTATCGAATTATTGTATAAAAAAGAGTACATTATTATTTAACGAAACTTTATGAACGTGTCCTTTACCTTTCTTACGCACTTAAGAATTGATTTCTTTTTGTTTTTTTTTTACGTAATAAATAAAATCCAGCAATCTTAGATAGATATTAGATCTTAATTCGTTCAAATTGTTCGAACGATGACATCTATTCGCGTAAACATTCTGTGCGATTTCTATATTATGAACACGTTACTACGTAGAAGAGGAGAAAACACTTTCTAGCTTACTTTCCATGAAAGGCGGCAATCGATGATGTTCTTGTGCCGCCAGGACGTTCGCTGCGTCCAAATCGATCCATGCTTTGTATACCTGTAAATCGACTTTGGCGATACAGAATCAAAAATCGAGAAAATAGATGAGCATTTGTCGCCGTATTGGCTATCCGTTTGCGCAGTCGCATAGTTGATAAGCAATTGCTATCGGGTATCATCCGTATACCTGTGCGCAACATCCCGAGCCGATCAATTCGTCATCGAATTTCACGAATAAGTCTCGCCAGAACGGACCATACGTGCTTTCGAGCAACTGCTTCGTGTACTGCCAAGAGTGCGACATCGCATTGTGTTGAAGCCGCGAAAGCGTGTCGCAGACATCCCGCGGAAAGATATCCCGCCGCGTAGATATCCATTGGCCTAACTTGATAAAGATCGGTCCGAGGAACTCTATACCTATTAAAGTAACGATTCCTATTTCCTTTTCTTTTTTATATATTTTTTTTTTTATCAAAAAATGAAGAAAAATGTAATCTTGTGTGATACGTATTGTCGTCGATCAAAAGATTAGAATTTAAATCATCTTTTTCAGAAACGATCAAACGATCATTTTAACATGTGAATTTCCTGTGAAAATGAGGAAAACAGATTCGTCTAATTTAAAATAAAGTATCCGTAATATATAGTTTGGAAGATTGTTTCTTTAATAAATTTCAGATCTCGATTATTCGATTATTCAGGCTATATGATATATTACAAAATCGGATATTTTCAGATTTAATTTCGATTAAATAATTACATTTAGATATGTATATATGTATGTATATACATACATACAAGAAATGCAAAAAAAAAGTAAATAAACTAGAACTAGTAGAAAGTAACTAGTTCCCAATAAATAAACAGGTGTAAAACAATATAGTCCTATTTACCTTTCCGCAGAATGACAGGAAACAGATACGCGTGTGTCAGGCGTGTTATCAGATATGCGACAATCAGGCCGATAATAACCGAGCCTACGATCACAAGTCTCACCAATATTAAAATCACTTGCTGCGTGTACTCCAGAAACTCATCTGGTTCCTTTTCCTTCTCATCGACTTCGCCGCTAGAACTAGTTGTTCGTGTCTCGCGAACATTCAAAACAGAAGCGCGGGAAAACATAGTTGAGGCGAGATTATGATTCAACCCCTTATTGAATCCTAAGTCACCGCCATGCGTTATTAGCGAGTGAAAGTGATCGCGTTTTTGATAACGCCATTTTCCGCGCGCAATATTATTGCGATAACGTCGCAACAATCTGTTCGATAACGTGAGAAGCCTCGTGAAATTTGAACGCAGCGACGTCATTGTGACTCATCGTCGTGGTGTAATCATTATTCGGTATTCGACGGCAATAAGGGATCCATTTCTTGATCCGAGATGGTCATATCAGCGCTCGTGTCCGCGTCACGAATTTCTCGATGTTTTTCTCGTTCGGGATGATTTTTATTTAATTGCATGCTTTTCCGACATTTGACACATTGTGCGGTTTGAAGCAATTCGCAATGCAAGGAATATTACTTTTGTTTTGTCTTTTTGCTTCTTCTGCTCGTTCGATTTCTGATTATCCATTATTTTCTTAAATGAAGCGTTTAACATATTTTAATCGTATGATAGTATCTATTATTCTTAAAGCAATACAAATATGAAGGATTTTTAGTTAATCGATTTACCAAATAATTAATACAAATTCGAATTCTTTTTGACCGAATTGCATTTACAATTATTACTTCATCAACTTAAGAATGATTTTTCCTATTTACATTAAGAGTAATTATTATATATCGCAACTTTACATTTTTTAACATCATATTCAAAGTTAGTATCTTAGATTAAAATTCGATTCCCTCATCAAAATTCACTTTACTGAAAGATTTAATTGCAATTATACAAAATAAATATTTAAAACAATAACAATATTGTTTATTAAACTTATTGCCGATTCTATCTTTTCATAATCTTGATAATGTTATATAGTTTTACTATCAATGGAATATTTGAATTTATAATGATATTTATAACGCATGTAAGATCGATTATCAGAAGATGATCGGTAAAATTTTAATATTATATTATGTTTAATTTTAATGATTAAACAATGCGAGAAAAATATGGATCAATCAATATGGAAAAGTTTGAATCAATCTAAATCAAATCGAACATATGTTATATATTTAATATTTAATATTTAATATATTAAAAAAGATTTAAAAATAAATTTAAATCTTTTTTCATATAAAAATTATATTTTTCTTCTATATTAATATATCATTTTTTACTAATAATCATTTTTACTAATAAATTATTCATTACGAAAGCTACAATTAATTTTCTCGATTAATTATATATTTCAAAATTACGTTTCGACAAAATATCAAAGAAATGCAAGATTAGAAGTAATGATATTAAAAGATAATCGAAATCGATATAATCAATTGTTTGCAAAAATAATCAGGATTCATTTCTGAGCGAAAAAGACAATTGGAATATAATTTCCTCTGCCTTGATAACAATATTACAATGTATTGCATGAACCAGCATGAACGACAACTTTTCATCTTTTAACAGCTTTAACAGCGATTCACAATATTTCAACTCTTAATTAATTCCAACTCTTCGGATATATTCGGTCTAGAGATCATATATGTATCAACAATGATGTTCAATTGTAATTCAATCTTAATTTATAAGTATGTTGATATTGTGATTCATATTAAATAATTTCTACTTATCTATTTATCAATTTTTTCATATTTTTTAAGCAAAACTGATTAATATATTAACTGATTGATATTGTTTTACAATTAAGTAGTTCTTAATGAATATCAAAAATAATTTCAAAAAATTTAATAACTATTCTTTTTCTTCGTAAATAAACATAAAAATTATTATCGCGTATTTGGAGTATTTGTATAAGCCTGCAAGTTAGATGTATAACAAAAACGTAGAATGATAAATAAATATGTATATATTATTAAATTTGTTATTTGATTATACTTTTATTACACTTTGAACTCATAAGTAAATTCTTTTTTTTAGTCTTTTTTTTTAATTTGAATGTTTTTTATTAAAATGTAAGTGGAATAGGGATAAATACATATAATTCGAATAAAATCGAGTATTGACGAATTCAGCCGAAATCGTCCGATGTGCCTCTAGTCCCTCTCTCAGCCCAAAATCAAACAAGATTCTTTTATCTAAATTGATGGTACCATTCATGTATTTCTATATCGATGACCGCTATGAGCCTCGAGCTTGCTACCTTATCTGTACGTTTAAAAATAAACGTACTAATGAACATGAGCGCATGAGTATGAGTGATATTTGCCATGATTTATATTATTTATACGCCATGATTGAATTGTATCAAAGAAATATATATTTAGAAGCATAAGGTGCTTTTGCAACGAAAAAGATAAAACAACACAAGAGGAATACACAAGAGAGGCATTCATTGAAACAATGCGTTCTGAAAATGAAGGCTACTGGAGTACAATTGTATGCTATTATACTAAATGTTGAAGATAACTGAAGATTTATATATAGCATTGAAAATTATCAGAACCAGATTTTTCTCCGATAATCAGAAGAAACTAGTGCGATGCCTACTGCGGCCAGTTCTTCACTGACTTATGAGATTCTCATGTATTTAAACTCTTTTTACTTTGGTATGTTCGCCGTGTGCGAATTGGGCATGGGGTTGTTCAAAGCCGCGAATTTGCCATCAAGAGGTACGAGTACAACTTTAACGGAGTTCGCACTGTTACTGTTTCTGATAGTGACTGAAAGTGGCAGGATCTATCTAGGAAGAAAAGGGAATCTGACTGAACGTGGATTACCGATTTTTATCGGCATAATCCTGACCGTTCCTAGCTCATTAGCGACGCTCTATTTTCTCCTCTGGCAATCCTGTGTACTCAGGCTGGAAATGATTTTATGTGGTATACAATTAGTTCTGCTAGCATCCGAGATGATCATCGCTGTTATGTATCTTATAGCTATCTATCGGCTACCATCTCTGGAGAAATAATTTATTGCTTATTTTTTCGATATTCTTAGCATGTATTGCACATTAACAGACAATTATTTTATCATGCTTAATAATGCATTCTGAGTATTAATGATTTGTCATAAGATTACAATGATCAGTTATTCTTTTTGTCATCTGTTAAAACCTTGTTGTACACTTTATAATTTTTATTATTGTACATATATATAAATGAAATAGTGTTATAGTGGAGTACTAAGAATTTATAAATTTACAGTAATATTATGCATGTACAAATTCAAGTCAGAATTTAGATTAGATTAGATTCTAATCTAGAACAAAAATACTTTTTATTAAACTTTATAATAAAGACTGGCTACTAGAGAAAGAAATTAAAAATCTACTTTTATACCTCTATATCTTCGCACATAAAGCAAATGCTGTTTCATAAATAAATAATATATTTGAATATATATATATATATATATATATCATGTTTACATACATTATCTACATTCCGAAAATTAAATTATATCTTATTTTATAATTTCAATTTTTATACTCAAATGTAATAACTAGTAATGTAATAACGAAATAATAATTTCAAAACATTTTTTCTCATTATTTTGTAGCCATTCTATCCCATTCGGAAATAATAATGTAATAATAAAATTTGAAAAATTATTTATTTTAAGCTAATTATATAATTTCTGTAAATGTAATACTATTATATAAACACTGTCATATACATTTATTTTAAGCAGAATTCATATATCAATTTTATTGAGATTAACTAATACAACAATGATGTTAATTTATCCTTTCCATATCTTATTGTCTCTGGTCAAAGAAAAACATATGCATGAGTTTGTTTGTATATGCATTTATATCAAAATAAATATTTTTTAAATAAATAATACAATGGCATAGCATTTATTGTTCATTATATAATGAACATGTTTTATATAATGCAATATTTTTGATCAGATCACATATCTTCAAGTACTTGTTAAAATATATTCCATACATCACATATATTAATTATAAAAGATCTTGCACATACATATATATGTACATAAATATATACATATATGTATTTTTCAAAATTCTTATAAATAAAAACTATCAAAACTATTAACAATATATTCGCAGTGTATAGAATATATGATATATAGAGAGATATTATGATAAATTAATTACAGTTATGAGATATTTAAATTTAGTATTCGCAATATTAATCTATATCTAATTACAATTAAGACAGAATTCTATTTTAATATATAGTAATTATGATAAACTTACATGAATTACATTTGATAGAATTCTGCTTTTGTGATGATTAGAACCACAATTCTGCCTAAATAATACAACTCTTAATGTTTTATACTATTTGCCGTGGCTCTACGTCTTCTAATAGCACGTAGTCGATTGTTGCAATAAATTCGTAAAAATATTGAACCAAATACCAATAATATACCAAATATTCCAATAATGGTAATCTCATGATGGTACATCAAACATGACAATAATATTGCTAAACCCTATAAGATATATCATATGCAACATTGTTATTTCATATTAAATGAGTTTTTCCTTTTGTATAATATATTTACAATAATTACCTGGCGAATAGTCATCATAATGACAAATGTTATAGGTCCAAATTTCGAAATAGTGTAAAAGATACAGAGCTGACCACTTGCTGAGCAAATTGAAATCAACAAACAATCGATTATAAACCTAGGATACTATATGAAAAATATTAGTATTATTTTTATATATAGTTAATAAAATAATAAAATAATGTAATATCAATTACCGTTGTCATGAATGAAAATATCAATGGAAAGCTAGATTGTTGAAATAGAGACATTGCAGTCAGTAAACAAGAAAACATATTAACTGCACACATCATTTGTATACTTGTTACAGCATAGTTTACGAAAAGTGCATTTTGCCAGGTACTTGTAAAACTATCTAATAATAAGTAACCTCCCAACAAGATAACACCAGAAATTGTTGTACCTCCATCTGAAAGTGTTCAAATCTTTTGTCATAATATTGATCATATTTGTTGAGAAAGAAATGTTGCTTGTAATATCAATAATACTGTATATATATATATATATATATATATATATATATATATATTACCATTTTTATGCTCAGAACTGTCCAACATAAAAAGAGTCATTCCAATAGAGATAAGAATCGCGGTAATATATTCATAATATTCGTACGTTGTATGTGAAACTATTTTTCCCATTATCATAACTGGAATTATTTTTGAAGCTTTAGCTAAGACCTAAAAAGTAATTACATATAATAGCCTAATTAATCTTTCCAATTTAATACATAAAAATATTAGTAATTAGAAAAAATAGAAAATTATATTATATACATATTTACAATAATATAATAGTATACATGCGCATACATATACAAAATATAAATATATATAAATATATAATATATATATTTTTTTTTACCTGTGATGGAAAACTGACATATTTCAGAGCTTCATATTGACACCAACTGCTCATAATATTTGATAGAGAACAAAATGCATACTTATACAACGGTGTCTTATGCTGTGGTTGACGTTGAACAAGTATATATAATCCTGATATTAGAAAAGCAAGAATACGATTCACAAATACTAAGAATTGTGAATCTTGGAATCGTGCTTTATTACCTGAAGGATCTTCATATTCCTATGTAAAAAAAGATTAGCAGTTTTAATATAAAAAATAACTTGATGTAAGAACAAAATGAAAATATAATTTTATTAATAACTTGAATGATTATAATTATTCTTCTATGAATAAAGATAGAATTTAGAATCTACCTATACCTGTGTCATTATCTTTTCCTGCAAATAGCCCCATGTAAGATAACTAATCTGTAATCCAAAGAAACAATATAAAAGTAGCAGAGCATCTTGAGCAAAAGTACGTTGAACATGAGTAGAAGTATTCGGATTATACGAAGGTGAGTCTAAAAGACCTGTTTCACAATGCCCCATAAAACATGAATGTATCAATCTAGGAATGCAGCCTTTACCTGTATATTTGTTATAAATATAATTATTTTAACTAATTGTTAATGGTTAATTAAAGTACTATAATCATATTTTAATGTCAATACTCACCGCTTCTTTGAATATATTTTGTACAACGTACATATTTATATATAAGGCAACCTGGTAACAATATAGTAGCATATCCCAACAGATTTAAAGATAATCTAATGATCCAGCTATATGCAGATGTTTTAAGAATTTCATCTTCATTATTTGTGAATAATTTGATTATTTCACTTGTTCCAAATATAATGCTGATTGAAAATACTAGCAGCAAGCTGTCAAATGTATATTTTTATTAAATTGCAATAAAAATATAGTTAAAATGGAAAAATTCAGATTTAAAAGTTACACTACAGTAAGACTACAAACAAGATATACATATATGATATATCAAATACAATATAATTTACCATAAAAAATAATCATTGAAAATTTAAAAACTAGAATCATCATAGATTATCTTATTTAATCATCTTGTATCACTTAAGATAAGTAGGATGTTAAAAAGACTGTTAACAGCACACATATTCGTATTTATATTTGTATTTATAACAAAATCAGAATCAGAGACATACCAAATTATGATGTCACCCATAAAGTTTCCCATAATTTCCACAAATGAGAAACTTTGATGAAGAAATTAGTTATCCCATAACCTTTGTCACGGACATCTTCTTACTTTGTTACTTGTCATGAGTTCGTGAATGTATGCACCCGGTGCGTTTAGAAAAGTTTGCACTGATTATATATCGTATTATACATGGTAAACAACTGTCACATTAAAATTGTTATAATTAATGTTATCAACTCCACTTAATTCCATCTTGTTTCATACTTCACGGTGTTCTGATCCTCACTATATACTATATACTATATGTATATGACACGTATGCGTATCGATATACCATGGTAAGTGTCTGTATAGAGAGATGTCAGGGATGGCTAGAATTTTTTGCGGCACTAGAGGGCACTTATGATACTAAGTTGACCAATAATTCTATGCGGTTTTCGTCAATAGATGGCTTTGAAACGCTTTGAAAAGCGCTCAATTTTCAGTTCAAGTCTTGGAGACGCATTGACAATTACAGAATGAATTTACAAGATAACAGCATGAAGATGGGTTATGTTTTGTGTATTTAATGTTATTAATCCAAGAATGGATGATTAAAACGAGCATTTTCGCCATATTGTACTTTTTTATTTTAAATAAGGTGAAAATGCAGCGCAACTTGTAAAAAGATACGTATAGTGTATAGATGCTCTGAAAGAGCGTGTGTGCTAGAAATAATTTGCAAGATTTCGTTCCGGAAATTTCTCTGTCAAAGATGCGTCGCACTCAGATTGACCAGTTAAGATTGACAGCGATAAAATAAAATCATTGATAAACATCAATCCACGCTACACGATGCAGAAATTGCAAATATTTTCCAAATATCCAAATCGAGCGTGGAAAACCATCAACTGCATCAACTTGGTTACGTTAGCTGGTTAGGTGTTTCATATCATCAATTAATGAAACTCAGTTAATTGAACGCAGCTTGAATCGCTCAGAAACGAGAAAAGCAAGAAAAGTGATCCATTTCTAAAGCGAACAGGCAATGAAAAATGGATCTTTTTCGACAATGTCAAGCGCAAAAGATCGCGACACGGTGAATTGTCAAAAAACGTTTCGAACAAAGTCACACTTTCAATTTGGTGGGACTGGAAAGGTCATGTTTTATGAGATTCTTCTAAAGAACAAAATTATCAATTCAGATATATATTGTGATCAATTAGACAAATTGAACACAGCGATCCAAGAGAAGCATTCAGCATTAATGAATTACAAAGATATCATCTTCCATCATGATAATACTAAACTGCATATATCTTTATAAACTTGACAATAATTATTGGATTTCTACTGGGATGTCTTATCGTATCTTTCACATTCATCAAATTTTATTCCTTTAAATTACCACTTACTTCGTTGTCTTCAGAATTCGTTAAATGAAGCGTTTTGTTTCTAAGAAAGATATCAAACAATATTTAGAACAGTTTTTCATTGAGAAAAATAGCAAGTTCTTTGAACAAGGAATTATGAAATTGCCCGAAAGATGGCAAAAGATAGTAGATGATTAATACATTGTTGATGAATATTATAAATTTCTATGAAAAAATTGTTTTTTATATACGATGAAAAAGTATACAGAATTATTGGTCAATTTAATATCATAAATCATGTTTAACAAATTTTATTAACAAAAATTGATTAAAGTAAATGTTTTATTTGCCAAAAATTATACTCCAAAAATTAAATCTTCTAGGAACAAATTCTGCAAAATACTGTTATGTAAACTTCATTGATAGAAAAGTACAGCAACATCAATTAGCAATGAGATTTGTTGTTTGATTGTGTCAGTAAAAATATCTAATAAAAATGTAACGAATTATAAATCAGCTAATATATTGCACGTGACATATGAGATAAATAGCTATAATGCAAATTGCCTATAAAATATGAAGGTGAAGAGTGAGTGGAATTGTTTTAAATGTATCAATAATTAATTACTATTACTGATATCCATATTAATTTCTGATAATTTATACATATATATGCATAAACCATTCTGCCTAAATACGGCCTTGCTATGTTACATCTCTACATATTTTATATACTATAAAAGTACATGCCTGCTTGATTACACTTGATCTGTGCATAGTGTAATACTTTGATGCAATATTAGAAAATTAAAAGTTCATAATAAAAGACACGAATCAGTAAGCAAAATATGCATCATTGCCTTGCGTTGATGTAGTATGTCGGTTTGCAGTAAGCAAAGCGGCCTTGGAATAAGCGCATTCAAATGTATGCATCGTGCGCACGCGCACGTATGTGCAGCGCAATGTGCACTTATGTGAGCATAGGCACGTGCACGTTTATAGGTATACGTATGACCGACTAACCTGGAACCGTCTAAAACAGCGCATAAGAAATCTGGCTCGATGACTCGTGTAACTTGTGAAGCAAGGACACGCACGCGCATAACCCTTCAATGTATCGTTCGCATATATCCGATATTAGAAACTATATATATCCGATTTTAGAAACTTTGATTTTTCTGAACAGATGTTTTTGTTTCTTCAAACTAATTTCCTTCTCAAGTTAAAAGATAAAAACTGTATCGATTAATTATATCGATATATAGAGCTGAAAACTATACATTACCGTAAATCTGTACATTAAACTAGCTGTTCATTATTAACTATTATATCAGATATAAAGATAGAAATAAAGATGGATAAAAAGAAAAAAATGGAAATAGAGGCGTATAGAGAGAAAAAGATAGAAATAGAGATGGATAGTAGAGGTGTATAAAGAGAAAAAGATAGAAATTTCCTTGTTTTCCTTTATCTGACAGATATTGAGTGAATGATGCAATAAAAAAAAATTCCACAATTACTTAATCATGAAAAATTCCAAAGGCCATGAAGTTTCTTTAATTAATATATTGTCATCAGTGATATCCAACGATTAATAATCTTTCATCAATTGTGCTATTTCTATTTTCAAAAATCTTCTAAACTTTTTTAAAATGTTTTAACAATCAGCTATTAATGATTGTAGACTCAGACTTATGAAATAGCATTTTATGAAAATATTTTATCGTCAAAATAACTAATAACTGAGATATGCAATTAGACAGGCATTAGGCATTAAAATCTATGCAAATAAAATACAGGAAATACGCTTTTTATTTATCAAAACTGATATTAAAAATATAAATAAAAATATTCAAAAATCTATTTATTTTCAAAAAATTAATACATCGAGGCAAAAGTTAAGATATTATATAGATATAATATAATTATGATCTGGAATAAATTCTCTCCAATTAGATGTCCTAGATCTAAAGTTTTTTGTTTTTATATAATTACAGATATTTGTACATTCGTAATTTTTGTAATCATTATGTAATAATATACATTTAATAGAATAATATTCTTTATCAAAACTATAATTTATTTCAGTGTCTTTTCAATGATATATTATCATGGTTATATATATTAATTATTCCACTAAATTCGATTGCAGTTAATCATTGCTATATATATCGTACAAAAATATTTTTCAAGTTATTATCTCAAGTTTTTTCGCACTTCGTTATTTTAGTAAAAGAATTAATATTTTAACTTTCTTACTATATTATTATGAGCATATATTTATATATACATACATACAATATAAAACACATACAGGTAATAAATATATCTGTTATTTAACATATGTGTATTATTAATATTAAATGAATTATCGATCTATTGATCATCTAATTGCAATTCGTAAAACTTTTTCGCAAATACAAAATACATGATTATATGTGCATAATATATTTTTTCTCAAAAACATCTAATACAAATTTCGAGATATTTAATATGTATATATATATATATATGAGTGAAATGATGAATTGATAATGTGTAAAGAATGATAATGCGAAACGATCACATAAAATTACATGATTGAGAGCGCAATTAAAAGTTTGCGGGCACCAATTCCGCAAACCTCTCAACGTTCCATTTTTCTAATGTTATAAAAAAAATAGGTTTAAGTAAGCTCGAACGATATTCCCATTTCCTTCTAGGATAGTTTCGGGTTTTTGGGTTATTTTGGGTCCAATAGATTTGGACTATAGATTTCAAGACCTATCCTCACGGTATTGTATGAAATGCGCGGATAATTTGCATAAAGGATGCATCTGCATTAAATATCATAGATGCTTTACCACTTATCTAATGAATGTTTTTTTAATTGACATGCAGTACAATTAAAGTGCTAATTAAACTTTATTAAGCTTTTTGTACTATTTCTTAGTTTCAATTTCTTATTTTTCTTCATACAATGCTTAATTGTATCTTAATTTCGTTTCTGTAAAAAGTTTAACCAAAAAGAACAAATCTATACAAATTGTTGATTATTAAGAGAATGAAGATATCTGACTAGATTTTGACTAGTTTTCTGTTCTCATGAAATATTCATTAACAATGATATATTAATAATAATTAATAAAGTTTATAAATTATGATAAATTACATGAAATAATTCAAATTCGAATTTTTAGATAAAAGAACAATCATCATATAAATCATCATTAGAACATATAAATCATAATTTATTTTTATATAATTCGTGCATGCACGCGCACACACACCCATCTTATATTTGAGCATACATACAACAAATATATTGAAATTTATCAGTTTTATGATAATAAATAATCATAAGATATATGATTGTGTAAATATTACACATTTTTCTGGAAGCATTTGATAAACGTTTCAAGATATTTAATATACAGAGCCAATGGATCAACAATACACGAAACATAACGAAACATGACCACTTAAAATTACAATGGTCATAGATCGTATGAAGAACTTTGCTCTCAACTTGAGAGCAGGCATAATCGCGCCGGGATATATCTGCCGCGTAACATTTATAGACCAAGGATAAAAAATCGAGAGCTATCGCGCGATTCGTCGTCATGGATGTCGCGCGGAAGCAGTTGTGCGTGGATGTTGAATACAGAAACGAGTGGTAGTGCACGATCTTGCGCTATCGCGTTTACAAAAGCGCTTTGGCGCAAAGGTCATCGATTGCTCATCATCGCATGTGAGAAGAACAGTATAACTATTCATATGCCGCGTCGAGATTCATAACGTTATGGAATATAGAGAATCCTAGCGAAAGTATACGAAGGATGAGACGAAGTTCTTTTTATCTAGAATAAAAATAAAATTGCACTTAGTTGTATAGAGATAATCCCGCCTATTTTTTCTTGTCTCGATTGTTATATTATTTCGTTAACACGCTAATATGAATATGCATAAGATGACAAGAAAAAATCATGGAGATTCTGGCGATTCACAATTATGAAATAGCTAAAACAATGAAATGCTGAGAGAGTGAAATATCAAAAACACTGATAATCGCGTCTGATATCATGACAAATGTCACTCGCGCAGTAACTATGCGCGAGTAGCGCGGTGATGATCCATAAATTCGATCTAAAACGCGCAGGACGACGCAGCAGCAGCAACGGCAGGCTGTGTCCACCCCCACCGTATACTCTTATGTAATGAATGCGTTTGCCTCTGTATACAGCATGCTGCAAAGCTTGTCACGATTCCGAAGGACTCCGAAGGGTTCCGGAAGTATCCGCCCGGTCGTTCAGTCGGTCGGGCCGAAGTTTGCGCGGGGAGCAAAACGGAACGATGATGCCCGAACGAAGCGCTCGTGATGCGTTCGGTTTATTCCGTCACGTTGAACGAAGTCCGTGAGAAGGCTAATGAGGAAGAGTAAGAGAGATACGCGTACGAAGATATGCGTAAGAGAGAGAAAGAGAAAGAGGAAAGCGAAAGAGAAAGAGAGAGAGAGCAGGAGTAGTGATAGGTCGCGTAGGCTAGACGGAGATACGGTGAACCTAGAGAGGTGTATGCGAGGGCATACCGAGTCGCGAGTATCAACCAGCTGGTTGGCAAGGGAGCCGCGAGTAGTCGCCAGTGAGACGCGGCATCCCGCGAGCGCGTGTGTCACTTGTTTGCTCGCTCGTCCGTTCGTCCGTTTGTCCGTCCGTACGTACGCACGTACATCCGTGGCACGGGTGTCTACGTGTCCCCCATTTCCGAAGTAGTTACTCCATCGTGGTAGCCACTATACGACCGTACGTACGTTCATTCGTTCGGCTAGGAGCGGTACATCGCGCTCCTCTGCTCGCGCCTGGCACCTCATTCTCGGACACACACTTGTCTTCGCGAACGGGCATCGTCTGTTGCCTTCTCCAGCGTATCATCTCTCCTTCCTCGTTCTCACTCGCGCGCGCTCGTCCATTCCCTTTCTCTCTCTCTTTCTCTCTCTCTCATACACAACACACACACACACACACACACACACACACACACATTCGCTCACTCATTCCGTCTCTGTGGCTCACTCTATCTCTGTGGCTTTCTGGTCTTCCCCTCTTTTCGTCGGAGACAGAGTGTGGTGCGTGCCCCGTGTGTATAGTCTCTTCTGCGCCTGTGTGTGTGCCTGTTTGTTGCCTGTGCTGTGTGTACGTGTACGTGCGCGCAACGAGCGAACCAAGATGGCCGCCGATTCAGGAATGGAGACGTGTCCGTCCCCGGAGATTGCAGATTCCAGAAAGCGGCCGCTCGACTGCGACGCAGAAAACGGCGCAACCAAGAGGTCACACTACGGATCAGGTATTTCGATTGGACGTCGTTGATGCTGTGCGTCACGGTGCAACGCGTCGCGCCGTCATCACTGATTTTGCTCGCCCGCCCGTTTTCGCTTGCTCGCTACGTGCTCACTCTCTCGTCGCAGATAGCCTCCTCTCTCGCGTGCACGCATATTCGCGCACCGTTCGTGCAATAAGCATATGATGCGGGACATCCGTCTCTCTTTCTCCATGCCCCTTGCCCGTCTGTCTCCCCCCCCTTTTCTTCCTCTCAATCGCTCCATCCCTGTTTTTCGCGCTCGCTCCGTCTTTCTTCCTCGCTTCGTTTCGCGTGCGCCTTTGACAATGTCGTTGTATTATGCTCTGTTGACACAGCGTGATCAGCGAGACATTCCCTTTCGTTTCCCACTTCGGGCAGGCCTCATCGATAAATCGCTTCGTCTGGCAATTGCGTATATACGTGGTACACCACACTACCGTACAGCGCTTCGTCTCATCTTGCCTCGCGCATTCTCGTGCCACGTCTCCTTTTTTTCTGCCTGCTTCGCCGTCCTCTTTTTCCTATTTTTCCTCTCTTTCTCTCCTTTTCTCCTCACTCGACGGCTATTGCTGTCGTACTTTATTCTGTCCGGTAGCGAAATTGCGCGCGCGCGCGCGCGCGAGATATGACCAATCTTAACGGATCATCAGTGGGAACGATGTTTTGATTTTTGACATCTCCATCTCGGTTTTTCATTCTTTCAATTTCTCTTTCAATTTCTGTCTCTCTCCTCCCTCCCTCCCCCCTCTCTTTCTCGCTCGCTCGCTCGCTCGTTCACTCACTCGCTCGCTCGCTCCCTCGATTGTGCGTGGGCGACCGTGTCTGTGGAACGTCGTTAATGGAGGATCGCTTCCACGGTGGTGGCTGTTCTTACGGTGACTCTGCAACTTTGTCGCGCGAGCATCGTGAAAATAGCGACACACGTCGCGGCATCGTTACATTCTTGCTGTTGTTGTCGTCATCATCGTCATCATCGTCATCGTCATTATCGTTGCTTTCGTGCATCATTCGCGCGCGTGAGTCGCGCTCCGTCTTCAGTCCCGTGCTACCCGTGTATCTGTAGTGCGGTATCGCATTCACCGTCTTCATTCTCATCATTGTCATCGCCGTCGTCATCGTGATCGTGATTGTGATCGTGATCGTGGTCGTGATCGTTGAGAAATCGCCACTGCTGCCATCGCTGACGTCGCCATAACGCGCGCCATCACCGCCGCTGCCATCCGCGCGCAGAACGACGGCGCCCACTAGGATGTGGCGCATCGGTGAGTTGTCATGCACGCATGCACCGCTTCTCTCCGCTGCGCTGAGGTTACGGGTCAAGGTCGCCGGACCAGTTAGCTAACCAGCCAGCCAGCCAGCCAACCAACCAACCAATCAATCAACCAAGCAACCAACTAACCAACCGATCAACCAACCAACCAACCAACCAACCAATCAACTAGCCAGCCAGCCAGCCAGCCAGCGCGCGAGCAGGCGAACGAGCAAGTCTGCCAACGCGCGCATGGCTTCCATCTGTCAAACAGCTGTTCGTCTTCCGCGCATCCAATTTCTTACCGTGCGTCGCCTCTTCGCGTCTCGATCGCACTAATTTTACTCATTATTTGTCGTTGCTCATCATTCATCAGCTGCTATTCTTTCTTTCTTGCGTGACATTCTTCTTTGCGATATGACGAAATGTGGGAAATGCGCGAAATCCAAAGTGAAGTTGGTTAATTGAAGCCATGAGTGCAATTAAATGTCATCGAGTCCGATTCACATTGATTTCTTTTGTATCCACTTCGCAATTCTGATGATATTAATCATGTTTTTTTTTATGAGATTAATCACCGTGGTTTTCTAGTTATTAACTCGATAATAGGATTGCGTGTAAAGGATATAATCCCCAAATTATTCTCAAATATAGTTGATTAATCAAAATATCAATATGATTGACGTTTGACGTTTTTTATCTTGGCTTTGCATAGTACTACCTAATTCGGCATACTCGTTTTGCATTGAAGTTAGTCATCATTGATCATGACCACCTTGATTTTTTTTCTTTGTTCCTGATATATTATCATTTAAAAGAAATGAATGATTTTCACATATGCAGTTACATAACCCAAAATTATTAGTAAAATTATAATTATTTTGTTACTATCATTAAATTTTCTTTTTATAAAAGAATTAACTTTTTTGGTATTTCTCATTTACGAAGAATTTGTTCAAGCTTTGGAATATTTAAAATTTATAACATAATATTTATTAGATATTTATTATATATTTTTGAATGATTATATATTAATATATTAAACCATATATTAAAATTAATCATGGTATATATTTTGATTTTCTTTCTTTATCTATAGAATTGTAATTTATATCTTTATCTTCCTTTCTTATACTTTTTCTTTTTAAAAGTTGATAATAAACAATTAATTAGAGCAAATTCAATTTCTACAATTAAATTTTCTTCTTTTACACACAATCCGTTCATCGATTATTAATCGATGCTGTCGTTGA
Organism: Eciton burchellii; assembly: GCA_020341155.1. Taxonomy (NCBI): domain Eukaryota; kingdom Metazoa; phylum Arthropoda; class Insecta; order Hymenoptera; family Formicidae; genus Eciton; species Eciton burchellii. The sequence goes on along the minus strand of JAHMML010000120.1, from coordinate 45,696 downwards.
TGCATGATCAACTTGGCAAAGTTATCTGATTTTGATTTTCTTGAAGCTTTTTAATATCTGTATCATGATTATCCACTCACAAGCGTTACATTTACGTGAATAAATTCGTAATATTTTGAATATTCTGTTGTTCATTTTCTTAATTGGACATCATGATTTTAAGAAACAAAAAGTTCGATTTAATAAATGTAATCGATAATTTTTAATGACGGATCAACTTACTGATGATGCAACTCATGTTGGAGTATTGAAAGATTCTAATAGCGTAATATTCAATGTTCAAATTAGTAGAAGAATCGATATGATTGAATTCTTATTTATTTTACAGTAAATTCTTAATATTTATTTCAATTGTTAATATTGTTTTCATAAAATATATTTCTTATTGATTATTGAGAATAACAATAATAATTATATTTCAATGCGTGATTTTATCTTCTTTACATATATGGTATTGATTTCCTGTAATTAATTAAGTAATTAATCTTTAATTCTTAATTTGCTAAAGAGAAAAAATCAACATTATTAAGATTTTTATTTTCTTATTTTGTTGTAGGAGGAGATGGAACGTATCACCTTAAAGTATTGGTCCCAGGTGTGGCAGCTGGGGCCATTATTGGAAAAGGTGGTGATACAATCGCTCAACTTCAAAAGGATACAGGAGCAAGGGTGAAAATGTCTAAATCACATGATTTTTATCCGGGTATATATTTATTTGTTTATTTTATATATATATATATATATATATATATTTGTTTTATATATGATTATCTTTTATGAATATCTATTTTCTCTCTCTCTCTCTCTCTCTCTCTCTCTCTCTCTCTCTTCTCTTTTCCCTCATATACATATGCATGCATATATGTATTTCTTACAGAAGCATATTTTATAATGTATTTTATTGTTTTACAGGAACGACTGAAAGAGTATGCCTGATTACAGGCACTGTAGATGCTATAATGGAAGTTATGGAATTCATTATGGATAAAATACGCGAGAAACCTGATCTTACCTCAAAAACTACTGTTGATTTTGATTCAGGCAAAGCCACTGCAGAAAGAGATAAGCAGGTATAAAAATTCTTTTCTGAAAAAATTTCCATTTTTTTTACATTTTATATATATCTCTTTTTTTCGAAGAAATACGGATGAATATTTATTCTTTTTCTATGGGGATATCGCATAATTATATGCAGACATATATTTTACAAAGATTTTTTTCATTTTTTACTTAGGCGAGATGTTTTCTGAAAATATAGAAATGTGAATTTAATATATAATAATATATAATAAAATTAATATATAATAATAATATAATATATCATACATTTATATATAATAAATAATTCCAAAATATCATGTTATAATATCTTTAATGATAATTCTTTGTGAAATAATTCTTTGTGAAAATGTAATACTAAACAATAATAAAATGGATATAATATTAAATACAACTACATACAAAATTTCATATATAAAATAACTTTAAATGCAATTTAAATTTATTTATTGCAACTGCAATTCTATGTTAATGCAGTTCTACGCAGTTATAAATTAGAAATTAGATTATTAACTATAGATTATAAACTATAGATTATAAACTATAAATTATAATTTATAAATTAATTAGCTTATAGCAATTATTCTCACTTATTGTGTACGTGTATTTATTTGTGTTGTTATATATTATTATTTATATATATATATGTGTTATTATATGTTATTTATATATACATATATATATATATATATATATATATATATAAATAATACAAATCGAAATGTTGTTATTTCAGGTAAAAATTTTAGTACCTAATAGTACTGCAGGAATGATAATAGGAAAAGCTGGAAATTATATTAAACAGATCAAAGAAGAATCCGGCTCATATGTCCAAATAAGTCAAAAAGCTAAAGATCTATCTCTTCAAGAACGATGTATAACAGTGATTGGTGACAAAGAAAATAATCATAGAGCGTTACATATGATCTTAGCAAAAGTGGCAGACGATCCACAAAGTGGAACCTGTCTTAATGTTAGTTATGCGGATGTAAGTGGTCCTGTTGCCAACTACAATCCTACAGGCAGCCCATATGCTCAAGCCCCCACGAGCACTCCTACATATACATCTACAGCTGGATTGAACACAGGTTAGTTAATAAGAATTTATAATAAGCGGACAAAACGATCGCTATTTAATACAATAATGAAATGTTATTAGGATTACTGATGATAAAATTATTCTAATAATGCTCGCGTGTATCAGTCTTAGATAGAGATCAAACAACAATCGCTTCCTTTTTTCGATTAAGAGACAAACTTGGTTTTTTATATATTGAAATATAAAGTGAGTAAATTTTTTAAAATTCATTCAATGTAACTTATGATTACAAAACTGTCACTTGGTGATATCTAGATTGACATGTATTTCCGAATTAACGAAATAATCTGTCGTTTTTATCGCATATCATTAATCGTTATGAATATCAATTAATATCATTCATTCATGTGTTTTTCAGTAAGCCTGTTAAATGGTGCGGGTTTAAGCCTGAATCTAAATCTGGGCGCGGCTATTACAGCGGGTACAGCGCCAGTGACGACGCAGCTTCTCGAACATATTAAACTCAATCTACGTACGACAGGTTTCTCCGAGCCTGCTGCCACCGAAATACTTGCAGCGATCGCGACCCTGGCCAAGTACAATATTCTCGGGATGGGTATAGGGATGCCATCCAGTATGAGTTATCTTGGCAATCCAATGGACAGTACGACGACTGCAAATGGCTCGAACAACAATGGCGGTGTATTCGGACCGATCGGAACTGTTCCCGCGCTTGGATCAACTTCGCCAACGCCGCGTAATACCCTCGATCGGTACGAGCCATTTGATCCGTTCCGACAGAACAACACCGCTGCCAGCGCTATTCACCTGAACAACAATTCATTTGGCCTGGGCACTAACCAGTTATCACTTGTAAGTAAGAGTCCTACACAGGTAGACGCCAACAACAAGGAGACCAAGAAAGTAGACATAGAAATTGCAGAGGTTATAGTGGGAGCTATTCTGGGACCCGGTGGTCGTGCCCTCATTGAGATTCAGCACCTAAGTGGCGCCAACATACAAATCTCTAAGAAGGGCATGTTCGCTCCTGGTACCAGGAACCGCATAGTGACTATCACGGGTTATCCCAATGCGATCAACACTGCTCAGTACTTGATCGAGCAGAGGATCAGTGAAGAGGAGGCGAAGCGAGCACGTCAGAATGCCATCGCCAGTATGATCCATTGATTTCAAGTACAGCATTCTACTTGTTCATCTCCATTATTAAGCTCCGTTGTTCACCTCTTCACTCCCTGAGAAGTTAGAGCGCCCAGACGCGGCGATTCTATTCTCTCCCTTACTTTTGATGCACACTATATATACACACATACACACACAACACACAAAATTCGTCCATCGCCAAATTTACCGCCCGTTGTCATCTATCGCTGCGTTGTCACTATAGCGCTTGCATTGTTGCATCACTTACGTTCATACATCCATCATGGCTCGTCAACATTTTTATCTCTTTTAAGATTATTATGATAAATACATATGAATATTATATATGTTGTACGATATATAACTACTACGATTGTTCTGTGATACACCACATTGCGGGGCTTTATCACACACGACACGCGCGCGTACTGCATCAGAGTTGCCACGAATAACTAGTTGTTATGTATTACCGCGTTTTGTCGCGATTAATCCATGATATAATTGTTATCAATTGGGAATATAAAACGGATATGAAATCTCTTTAATCACAAATGTTTACGGCATGCGACATCTTATGCTACACTCGGAAATACTTCGATAGGCAGACAGATTTTTGTCTGGATAATCGCGATATCTGAAGTTTCACGAAACTATTTTATGATTGTAAAGATCAACTCATACAGAACTCCATTTTGAACGTCATCACATCTCTATTGATAATTGATCAGTCAACTGAAATGATAAAATATTGAGACAAAATTTTCGGAATCAATATTCTGAATTGTCTTTCACGATGGGAAATATTTAGACTAATGAATTTTCGCTTTTGCAAAATACATTATTTATTTTGTTCATCAAATACAGAATAATACACCTTGGCAAAACCAAAGAGTTTACATGGCATTTCAGGAAAAAGATTATGCTCTTTTAGAGCTAAAATCTTTTGGGCCATGAAAAATTTGTAGCTCTTTTTCTGAAATGTTATGCATGTAACACAGAAATCTTGGCTGCAAGTTTAATATATATTCAAAGTATGAGAGCTATTCTATATATAAACATATATTTATATATTTACGATATCGCTGGCTGGTCCAGCTAAATAAATAATGAATAATTGCTTATTGCCAAGTTACATTTTTAATTTCAAAGTGTTTAAGTTTTTCAGAACGAACTTCGTCTGATTAAGTTTTTCGTAGTGCTTAGATTAATATATACAAAACTAGATTAATGTCAAATATTGTTATTTTTTAACATATGTTTCTAAGAAATGGAAATCTGCATTAACACTCATTCAGTAGAATAAGCAATATTTTTTGCACATCACTTTCATTATTCTCGGATAATAATTTGCATAATTGTTACATTGTTATCTCCAACTTTTAGTCTAATTATTTCCTTTTCAATCATCAGTTGACTGTGATTAAGATTTACATGTATCTTACATTATGTTTATTTCAATCTTATTTAATCGGAGTTGATATTGGAATTTGTTATTATGTACCTTTTGAAAGAAAACAGCGCGCATTGGCGTTTACTTTCTTGAAACAAAATGTAAACGCCTCTTCATTTAAAACATTCTTCTGAAATTTTTTATTTATGCATGATTGTTCCTTATCTTCGATTCGGTTTTCGCATGATATTTTTTTATTGATGCAAATTTTCATGTTTTAAATGATTTAAAAATACTGATTATTCAATCGTAGATACACTAATATAAACATTGCATCTATGTCGTCTATTTTAATTATTATTTTGAAGAATTTCAATTGTTATAACCGAATCACATATTTTTGAGTTCTGTATGATAAAAAGCATTTCTATAGAATGTTGAAAAATTCTGCTTATGTGAATAAAATACATTCTAAATGGATATTTTTAATGAATCACATTTTTGCCATGTAGAATCGAGTTGGCAGGTCATTGAATAGCATGATTGATATAAAAATTTTCAGATATATTTGTTATGTTTTCGACATTCGATTGTGAAGAACATAGAAAAAGAATATTCATTACGAATAAATGTTTTTATAATCATTCTTTCTTTGGGGTTAGGTAAATAGGAAGAGGTGATATAAGCTAGGTAGTAAAATAATCGATAATGGGTTTAGTTAAAATGATAATTATTGAAAATGTTAGCTATATAACATTAAATGAAATATATAACTGTACATGAGTACAATTCATAACTGGAGGCGCTGGCCCACCGTTCTTTAAAAACAATGACTTGTATATTTATAAATATTGCATAACAGAAATAAGAATATAATATATTATTCAGAGAGAGAAAAGAAAGAAGATATATATATATATACATATACATATATATATATATATATATATATATATGCGCGCACGCGTGCACACATACACACATACATTTTCGTGCGCGTGCATGTGTGTAAATATATATGATATATATACATATACGTACGTGTGTACACGAGAGAGAGAGAGAGAGAGAGAGAGAGAGAGAGAGAGAGAGAGAGAGAGAGAGAGAGAGAGAGAGAGAGAGAGAGCGTACGCATGTATGTGTGTATGCATGTATGTATGTATGCATATATGTATATATATTATACAGAGAGAAAAGATGCAATTAGATTATTATAAAAAGAGAAATCACGTTAAATGGATTATAAATGACGTATATATGTATGCGTATATATATACATGAGTGCTCGTGTGTGTATATGTATATATAAATACATACACACATGCACGCGCGCGCGCAACATACGTATACACGTGCAAATATATAATATAAATACATATATAAAAGAAAACGTGGAATATATATGATATTATATAAAACATTGTTGATAAATATTTACGTCCGCAAAGAGGAGAAAACAGATTTATGTTTATCCATAAATTCTATGTGAACTATTATCAATTAAACTTCACTGTGTTGCCCAAATACATTGAAAAGTCACCGAAGTATCATAAAATATGAACTAGGTTGCTGTAGATAGATCCATTTTAAAGTTTTAAGAGAGCATATATAAACTTTATTTATAGCGCGTTAATTTTATTTATGGATTAGTGTGTTGTAATGGCCTTTGTGCTATTAACGCTAACGGCAGCATAATATATTTCATTATATTGATTAATATATAATATATAACACGCAATCGTCATTTTCCGGAATCATCACATTAGATCTATAAATTAGTGATCGCTAATTTTCATTTATAAATCTTATAGTTGGCTACAAATAATATCTGATTGACTGCCGGTAGGCAAGAGATGCCGCGAAGTTTGTCGTATGGGGGAGGATGGGGGGAATGAGCGCGTGAAAGATATTCAGTTGGCGCATTACTTTATTGTTTATCGTTCACGGATGCTTATACAAAATACAGGATATAGTTCTACTATTGCCATTGCTACAAATATGTACGTTACTTATTAGGTATAATATTATTTATTTGTTTCTCATATTCATAAATGTATGTTAATTATCATCTTAATTATTTATTCGCAAACAGGAACGTCGAATTATGAAACCATCAATCGAAAATCAGTATCTTTGTTTTATATTTTTTTGATTGTTAAAGTTATGGGATAGCTAATAGTTTCATCCGATCATAGTGAATGGGATTGGATAGCAAACTAGATTTTCGACTCGTTGAGACTCGTTCATCGACTTCGCTTACTTCCACTCATTTATTATTGCGCCACATATTTCTGTGGCAGTTTGGAAACGGTTACTCTCATGAGTGATTATTATACTTTTTCTGAAATCCGAGTTTTCAACTTTTCTTTGATTTACCCTTCACGCCCATTCACCATTCGTTATTGTGCATTCACAATAGCTATATTGTAATCCTAGTGCTGTTTGAACAGTACAATGTATATAAATTACAAGAAACTATCGCCGTCGGCGTCTCGTATCTTTGTTAGCGCGAAAGGAAGCGACTAATCTTGTGATATGCATCGCCTGTTGGTACAAACGATATACAGTTTATGACGTACATGTTTGTAGAAACGCAACACTTGAACTTGAAAGAGGCTCTCTGACGAACAACTTGTAGGTAGCAACAATCCGCTAAACTAGGATAGACTTAGAGTTCTCTCTGACAAACATTCCGTAGTAGAGCAAGATTACGTATAAGACTAGCTGTGATGGAGTTGAAAGAGAGCGTATATTTACGAGCTACCAGTACATGAAAGATGCCACAAACTTCGTTAATAGAATGTAAAATTATAGAATTTATTTGCGCAGGAAAAAGTAGCTCGCGATGGCATGCAAAATGTTCGACCGAGACAAGGAGAAGTCAATGGAGGAAAAAGGAGCTTCGCCAGCGCATAATAAAGTATAGATTAAATATATAATAACAATTTTGCGCGCGCGCGCGCGCGCACGATTACATTCATGTATCATCGTTTTTCTTACGACGATACGAGATTGAAGCGAAGCAAATCCCCTTCCTAACGGAATATAACGCCATGGAAGATGAATGTTCTTTTGATATTCCGTTAAAAATCAAACGCGAAAAAAAGAAGATTTACAAATATAGAGGCCATAACATCATCAGCCAGTCTAACATAAATATTCTTCTTAGTGTATATTGAGATTTAAAGAATCATCTGCTACGTTTCATATCGAGACATTACGATTCATAGAACTAAAAATATAATTGCCTCGTTGAAAGCGTGTTACTTTAATAATAATTTAATCGCTTTCTTCGAGAATTGATATCGTACAATTTCAATGTCGACACTTATCTGCAAAACGAAGTATTTCGTCATCTCGGAATCAAGAATGTTGAAATAAAGAAAATTAAAAATGAAGAAAATAAGAAAATTCTGTTAAAAGCACGAATATAGATGACACAAATCGAAGAAAAATCAAAAGCGTCAAAAGCGAGAAGTAATGAATATGTTTTTATTAGCCAGTAAAACATGGAATTGTAATATTATTAAAGTAACACCTTGCAGTAAACTTCCGATGTCTGCGTTCGTGTATGCGTGAATATACCAGCATGTGAATATATGTTACATGATGCCGAAATATTTAACAACAAGATGCAGTTAATACACATTCTATGTGTAAATTTGAGCTATATAAACTCGTCCTTTGAATCAATATTAACACAATATAATTTTGTCAGAAATGACATATGCAGACACCAATTTATAATCGATGCGATATATTGATATCATGTGTGTGCATATGTGTG
>JAHMML010000120.1:0-37140 GCA_020341155.1 Eciton burchellii | reverse complement strand
ATATATATATATATATAGACATACATATACACATATACACATAATATATTAATATATTGATACATAACATTTATGTGCTTATAATACATCACAATGACAAAATTATTACGGTGTATTAATTCAGCACAGGAAATGGATAGGACCATTTCTCGCCTCGACAATTTCAGATGAAATCATGTGTACTGTATTTTACATATCATAAGTGTATAATATGCGCGATATATGTTTTGAAATTTTCCTTTCAAAATCTATTCATAACATCAATAATCACTAAAGGAATACTGTTTTCCTTTTTCGGCAGCCTTTGTTTTTGTTGTAATTCGTAAATAAATTGTTACGTTCAAATTAGAACGACATGTGAATCTGAAGTCGCAAAAGCAGAAACAGCTAAGCCTTCAGGTATTTTAAGTTTTCTGAAACAAACAAAATAGTCGCACATTTGCATGAGGTGGCAAAGCAGTATTGGTCGGCCAGTCCATACGAGTTACCTACGAGTTGTTTAAGGAGAGGGCATTGTTACAATGTTCAATAAACCGGCAGTCCTCGCCTCTTGTTAGGAAAGTCTTTTATTTTTTCATAGAATGCTTTGTTTTGTACAGTTTAAGATATATTTCTTCGTTCACTCGCTAAGCAAGAGATTGCGGCACAAGGCGTACGCGCATCATGATGCGTCGGGTCGCATCGCCAGTCGATAGTTGTACACAAAACAGTTAGGCATATAAATGTGTAGCTAGTTTCTTAAATCTCTTACGGAATTATGTTATCGATTAATGACGTATAACTTCAAACAATAAATGATAGATTCTATCAGAAACCAGTAGAAAGAAAAAAAGAAAGATCAATAACATAATATGTATATCTATGCGCGTGTGCAGCACACGTACGAATCATGTATGACACGAGAGAATTAATGGAAGAGAGGAAAGAGAGAAAGAGAAAGAGAGAGCGAGAGAGCTGAATTATAATACCCGCATATATAGCGGAGATGTAGCGTAGTAATCAGGGAATCGTAGGAATTGCATTGATTCGCCTCAATTCTAATTACGACTATTGTTACAATAATAACTATAAACTGAATTTGACAGTCGTCGTTGCGCGGATAGTGACTCGCGTGTCACGTTACTTGGCTGTGTGTGCTAGGTTACATCGTAAAAATCATATTCCATCGCATCTCATCGTTCGTATTAAGCCGATGTCTTTAAAAAGGACGAAAAAGAATGAAAGGAACCGTAAAAAGAGAGAGACGAAGCAGCGCGCCGTTGCTCTCAACTCGAACATTCGGAATTGATGCGCGCGTTTTATGACAGGAGCAAAAAGAAGAAAAAAAAATCTGCATGTCACCCGCACTCCACTATTTAGTGCCATATCGAATCCTTCCTCCCCTATCCCTATTCATCAGCCACTACTCTTGTTAACGTTTGACGGTAGAACGCGTTGTTAAAGATGTGTATATCCTGCGAACAGACGCAGACTGTTTTCAATAAAGTCGGACTATACAATTATTTCCCATTGATATCTACTGAATATGTCCTTATAGAGTTATCACGGGATTATTATTATTACTTTTGTGCATCCATTTCATTTGCGAGAAAAAGAACGACGGTCAAGAATATTATTAAAGCTAAAGAGAGAAAACAAAAAAATAGGGAGAAAGAGCCAATATTTCGTTGTTATAGATACCGACTGCTGCAGATTGAAAGGAATATTACCGGATAAAGACTTTTATTTGAAATTCTCGTTGCGTTAAATGTTCGCATTTTCCTAATTTTACACGCTTATATCTCGTTCCAGCTCGTCTTGTGCGATCGGCAATGATAAATGCAGACTAGAAACATAATAATTTCTGAATTGATATTTGCATGTTACACTTCGGCGAATCGAATCAAAATTATCGAATCATGATTATCAGCGACTCGATGGTTGCTTATCGAAGAATGAATGAAACATGCTTTTTAGTTTAAACAATTAATAAATTTAATGACAGAAGTATCAGTAATAAAGCGCGTCATTTTGATGATCGACGTAGCAGAAAAGATTTCAATGAGTCGAGGGCCTAAATTGTTAAATGCAAAATGTAATTAAGAAAAGATACAGGCATACAGGCGTTAGTTGTGATATATTACAGCTAATTATTATAAAAAAGCAAAAATGCAAATTGTATTTGCCTCCTCTATTAAGGAATTTACTTCTCTAATTATTGATTTACTGCCACTTTTTTGCGAATCGAACGCTATAATCAAACGTTTAAATGATAAGATGAATTTATCGAATAGCCAAGGAAATCAATGTAAAACATGATGTACATTACGCTAGGACATGTTACACTTAGATACATCTCGTGGTAGAAAGCGTCACAAAATAAGAGAGTTTATTTATTGCATCCTGTCGCGTTAATTGACAATAGCAGAAGCGAAGTTTATATTACATATAGTACGGAAATGCAAGGATTATCCGAAGATTACAGCATTCGGAAAACAAAACTCATTAATTAAATACGCGTCTCAAGATATTTCCCTATATCATGTTCTTCGTTTTATTAATTGAGTGTCATTTTCATAGATAGCGCGCAAAAGCCCTTATTCCAGAGAAGATCGAGAAAAAAGAAAAATAAAATGAAATAAAAAGGATATATATTATATGTCGAAGCGTAACGAGGCGGCGATGTTACACGTCTGCGACAACTAGAACACATTCATTATATACAAAATAATTAAGAGGGTTGTACAAAATTGTATGTAATGTTATTTTATCGGAAATGAAAATATCTAGAGTTAGACTGTTAATATGGTATATTATTTTGGGTAAGTGTAACGTAAAAAGAAAAAAAAACACTCGGATATGAGGTCGTTGTTGTTGAGGTTGTAGAAGTAGCATACACAAGTAGCAGCTCGGGGATTAAAAGAGAGTATAAAAACAATGAATTAATAAAGTAGCAAAGGGAGAAAGAGAAACGGGGAGGGTATGCGAGGAAGAGGAAACTATTGAGTACCTTGTTGAGTATAAGTAGTCGTATATTGCTAAGTCGTAAGTGCACATGTGAGTGCGCGTATGCTCTCATCCTATACATTCACGATTCATCATTACATATACCGATACATTCACACATATTCGTATAATATTCGGACATATATATATACGAATGGAATTATACATACATAATTATACACGCAAAAATATTACACATATTACATATTATCAAAATTTCATGCGTACACACAAATAAATCTTGCAGGCAGATAGACAATATACATACATACACATAGACAGACAGACAAAGAAAGCGAGAGAGAAAGAAAGAAAACACGCCTTTGCGCTTTACTTTCGCGATGACAAGTTTTTTCGAGCGTCTCAATTACGGCGTACCCAGCGAATTATTAGATCGAGAGAGTATAGCGTTATCTTCCATGTTATATATATATATATACATATATACATATATATAATCGAGATACGAGAGCGATAGAAAGAGAGAGCAGCTGGCTGCAAAGGTACCATAGAGAGATTTATTCGTCGCACCGATAATGAAATTACGATCAAGTATTGTACCTTACATTCCTTCGGCTATAAAGTAATTTAAGAATACACACACACACACACACACACACACACGCATACATATATACATGTATACGCGGCAGTTTTTTCTTTTTTTTTCATCTTACGTTTTGCAAAGTTCAAGCAAGTAATGTTACGTATATAACATACACACACGCATACATACGCGCTATTAAAAGAAGATCGGTCATTTTATGCTATAATTGTGTACACATAATTGTTTTAGGCGTTTGATTTTTTCTTATTGGCACGATACATGAAGATGACAATGCATTACGAATATGCAACGAGTATACACGCACATACACACATATACACAAACAATGGGCAAAATTAGGTATTTTTTAATATTCCGAAGTGTCTCGCCTCCATGAGAGAAGGAGAGAAAGGAAAAAAGGGTATTGCGATTTAACTCCTTATTAGACAGGGAAAGCTAAGATTACCTACGCTAAGTTAGTGTAGTAAAAGTAGTCGTAACTCTTCGGAAATACGAATATACTTTAGTCGAATAAGGATTCGAAAAGAACATGATGAAACATTGTAATCGGCTATTATTCAGAGATGATATATCACAGCGAGATAATAATATCAAAGCGAAGGAACATCCATGGTATCGTCGATGTGTATTCCATTGCGATCGTGTTCAATCATCCGAACTAAGCTATTCGTGGATTAGAGATCGAAGAGAAATCGACGGAAGAAAAAAAACGTATCGTTGATATTTCGGATATCTTTCTGATCATTACTATGACCTCAAAAATGTTTTAATACAGTTCCTTGAAAACGAAACATGTACATCGATGTATATGCTCGCATGTATCGCATTGGGAAACGCTTAAAAAGTATTATTTAATTTATTATGGGGAGAAATGTAATGCCAAAAATTACAGAATTACATTGGCATGTGTGTATGACGATCCGATGTACAAAAGAATTTATGAAGGTGCTTCCTTTGAGAAATGAAGCAATTTAATAAATTCGCCAGATCCTTGTTTCGTTGTGAGTTTTTTTTATTTCTTAGTATAAAGAGACTCATCGATGAGTAAATTATTTAGCTCAGTGAACAATGGTATTTCTTGACATCGTTATTTTACATCGCGCAATCGTGAGATGTCGCTTCGCATAACGATTCTTGTGACGTTTCAAAGGCCCCTCGAGCGTTTGATGAAATCGTGATGTTATATCGCGAATAACATCGACATTCAATTTCGCGCCATATAATGCGCGCGAAACAAGAAAGGAGAAAGAAATCGCGACGAAACCATGGATAGTCATGCAAAATATCTCTACCGCTTAGGAAGAGATATCGCTTGGAAATAAGAAATCTTGCATAAGAGATTGTATGATCGGTAAAAGAGAGTAAAACGAGACACACTTTCATCTTTAAATGAGACAAGAACGCGACATTGAAGTACGGCCATATTCGTATGGTTCGTAAGGCTTACAAGAAAAATCCTCTATTTATTAATTAATTCAGAGCGATGACGATACGCGTTTACTTTTGCACTTTCGCTCGTCGATGAAGTTATTAATTACCTCTTTGGGCACCACTATTGTTATCAATGAAGTATAATTTAGTTCACAGCATTTTTTCCGAGGGCTAATCTTAATATTATTACTTTACACTCTAACCACATTTATTTACATCCATAAATTGTTATTCTTTCATCATCAATTTATTCCATTCAATGTTAAATAATTATATAAAAGTTAAAAAAAAAGAACAAATATAATATATTAACTATTTTCACTCATTGAAAAGCATCGTTACCTGTATGACAAGTGACCATAATAAGAGCATAATAAACAATCGCTCATTAAATGCATTCTGTTGTTCTTCATTTCATGACCTAGCCACCGTCCATACATCCATCCATTTGTCCATTCAGTGTCGCAGTATGATCATCATACGCGCTCATCGTTTCTCTCATTCACCAAGATCTTTCTGATCTCGCGTGGAATTTCTCCAACCAAATTTTCCATAACAATGTTTCTATTTTACACTCGATCGAATTATCCAAATAAAGATTGTGATTGTAATTTTGTGGAAATTAGGAAAGCAACGTCGATCGTGACATCGGACAGCAACAAGATCATCGAATTACGTGACAGATTGGTGAACTGAACGAGGCGAGAGACAGCCTTTCCAAATTTCGACAAAAATATGCAAATGTAACGGTACAGCGATGGGCACAACTCGAAGATGACACAGATAGCACGTTTATCATTATTTTATTGTTCAAATCTCTACGATTCCACTAGCTTTCCTTAATCAATTTCACTGACTAATTGAAATTACTTCTTCTTTTTTCTCTTACTTCTCTACTAGAGAGAAATAGGGAGAGAGAGAGAGAGAGAGAAAGAGAGATGAAAAAATTGATTAATTTATGATTCATGATTGATATACATTAAGTGACGCGTTTACGTTTTTTCCCTTCCTCATCTTTAGCATAATTTGAATTTCGTAAACGAGAAATGGGAAGCGGGGAAGACCAAACGCGTGTAATTGAATTTCTTACATTTTGTTACACATAGAAATTGTGTTAATGCTCACAACTGTACCGTTTACCTCAGATTGTAAGCCATGCATGTACGTACGAAACGTGCAGTAAGACGAGCGTTCGTCATTCACACGCCGCGAAATAGGACCACAGATCTTGCGTGCAAAAACTCGGTGCAATATTCGAGGCAATATTCGAATAATGAATTTATGCATACAGTTGACTGTACTCTAATGTAATTCACGATCAATGATGGATCGATATAACAAAACTTGCGACGTTAAGACAAGGAAGATCATTCCGCATATCACGGTTTTTATATTGATATTCAATTTACGAATAAATATTTGTATTCTTATATATACATAATATATGTATATATAATATAATATATATAATGCGTGCCTCATTAAGAATAACGCATTGTAATGAACAAATACGCATTTTCTTCTTCTCTTTTCTTTTGTTTTCTTTTTTTACATTCCATTATATAAGTATACAATCTCAAGCGTAGAGAGATGTTATTCTAGCTAGTCAGTAAAAAACAAAGGATTGTATTTTTTACACGACGAATTATTTGTAATTAAGAGAAAGTATTGAAAATTAACGGCGGTTAAAGCATTGACAATCGAATTATACGATCTCTGATAAGCGATCGTATTGTTGAATTTTTGATACAAAATAAAAATATGTAATGTAAACCAAACGAGTAACAAATAAAAGATTATTTTTATACGGATAATTAGATCAGTCCCAACTGGTTCATTTTAAGTTACACACGCCCGCACGCGCGCGCGCGCACGCACACACATTTATTTTATATTGACAAAATTACAAATTTTGCCTGATCATTATATTATTTGATTTTTCGCGAAATTAATTTCTTAAGAACAGCCGAGGACAACATAAATAACAATGTGGTAATGTAATCAGCGCCATTTTCATCGGTAAGTATTTATTTCTAATCCATTTTAATGCCTTTAAAAATTTTTTTTATATTTGTTATAAACTTTATATAGCAGAAAAGTAGGAAAGGAAGCAAAGTTCGCAAATGTAATCATTAGTGTTTGTATATTTGGTTTTTTATTACATAAGAATGCATTTATAATAAAAAATATGCCATTACAAAATTTTAAACATGATTTTATTCGAATAATAAATGTACGAATACACTTATTGTTTTGATCTTTGTCTCGTGACTACAAAGTACATACTAATGCAGTATACAGTATTGACGGAGATTCTTTTATTAGCTAAGTAGTATGAATGTACACAATGATCATTTTTTCGTTTATAAAATATCTATGCGTTCTGAACTATTTTCAAATCGATCAGTAATTATATTGATTGTACACTCTCTTTTGCTCACTTTGTGATTTCAGGCATCTTTTTACAAAATGTGTCGTTTAAAATTTATTTAAGATTACCATAATGGAAGAATTGTGTAACACATTTCTGCCATTATTTTATCAAACTATACAGTGATATTAATATGTATACAATCCCTATTAAGAGCTGAAATTATATCTATAAAATCAAATTAGATAAAAATCATCGAAACATATTTCATGGATGTATGGATGATAAGCAGAAATGGAGAATGGCCTATATATTGTACAGTCTTTATATAATATTTTATTTCAATCTCTTACAAAACGTATCATCTTAATTTTTTTTATATGTGTCTATACGCAAATTCTGTATGATTCGACGGATACAAAATACTTAAAAATTTATATATAGTCTAAAATCAACAGAATTAAGTATGTATTCATATAGCTAAAGATATCACGAATGTCACTTTCAGTATAAAAATCAAATCTTTGAGATTGAAACTTACAATGGGAAAGACAAATATAGTATTAAAATGTTTATAAATTTAAAATTTCGCAAAAGTGTAATTTATAAAGCAAGCATATGACAGAAAGTAAAAAAGGTAATCGAAACAAAGCAGTTGGCTTATTTCTCGTATAAACATACAAAATCCAGAATGATTTGTAATTAACATATGGAATGTAAAACTTTCTTCATTTGGAATGGAAAAGCAAAAGTTCTTATCTAATGCGAAAACATAAAAATATAAAAAACTAAATTAAAAAATTATAATTATTAATTATAATTTTTTAATTTAATTATTTTAATTAATTATAATTAAATTATTTGTCAGCAATCATTAAAATATTTTTGAATTAAATTTCAAAGATCGGATAAATAGACAAAATTTTATTATTTATTTAATTATAAATTGAGTAATAAATCTTATGGAATTATAATTCCAGAAATTAATTATCAAGATATTTGATATTATAGAAAATTCACAAATAAGTACGATAACACAGCTTACTTTTAATAAAATTAACAAAATCAATTTTAGTCAATTTATAGTCTGCTTTACAAAAGTTTGATAAAGATCACATTTCAATACGATATTTTATTAATTAACTCTTAAATAATCTTAAATAGTATACTAAAGATTAACATAATAAAGATCTTGATTTGCTTATATGCTTTTTCCAAATTAGATTGCATTATATTAATTATATGGAAACTGTTATTAACACGTACAAAAGTTACGTTCTCGAACTTCTCGAACATGTTTGTCTTGATATCGTGTATATTGCAGAATGGATGATTCGTATAAAGATTATATACATTATTATCTAATCAATCGGTAGATTAATATAAGTCTGTATGCATGTGTGCTCATATGTGTGTATAAACATGGAATATATGTCTTACTTGTCCCACAGCATTATATATAGGACGATGTTTCTTTTAATTTGTAACGATACCTTATATATTTAATTCTTATCCTTCATTAGAAAAAATATAAGAAAAAAAGAAGTGAATCTTCGTTATACGATCCTACATCTCCTCTAGAAAAATAATTGCGAAGGTTGAAGGCTACATGAAAGAAGCCATTTCAAACAATATCACAAAGTACGCATTACATGAAAATTCATCGATGTTATATATGAGATTCCAGTATGCAAATATCGTAAGATATTTATAAAACAAGGACAAGAAGGATAACGCGGCAATAAGGAAGAACGCCAATGGAATCTGATTATTAGTTCGGTCAGTCGTGTTTAATATCTACAAGACTTGATTTTTTAGTAAACATACGTTCACGTATAAAATTTTTCGCAGCACGCGAGGACTATGTATAACATGGCTTTATAATAAGCGATCCTATAAAAAGATTCATGAAAAATATTAATATCTCTTTATGCTCAAACCGGAAAAACTATTTGTAAGAGCATAAATATGTACTTTGATTCTGTATCAACTTCAAAACGTGTTTCTCATTTGCATCGGAAATCGTTCGCAATTGTACTATATAAAACGGCATTTCAATGGCACATTTTATTTTTCGTAATAACATCTGAGATTATTTCAATTCTGCATAACGTAGTTCAAATCACAGATTGACTCGATTAGAGTTACGCAGTGAATGTTTTTCTTTGCGAGTTTAGAAAATGCACAAATAGAAAAGTTCGGTATATTTCTGTTCATCTGGATAAATATCGTTTAAATCTATAAACATTAGTTTGTAAAAGCAAAAGGTACATTACGCACGGTATTATATAGAAAAACGATATAATAGATCTGTTTACTTCATTTACACTTTTGCTGATTGTAATGAGTTCTTCCGGAATTTAAAGTAAAGTGATAGGAAAAAATAACTTAAATACTTAAAACATTTTTTCGTAAAAGTATTTCTTTTTTTAATATAGAAAGTATAATTATATTTGTAACCTCCATATCTCAGATGAAATACAAATACATGATATATTCATTAATTAAATGGAATTATTGAATATTTTATTTTGAAGATATGAAAAGTATAAATGAAGTGAACAAATATATTGCAATTTGAAACTGTAATATCAAAGGAAATACATGATTTGTACTTTTTCTTTTTCTACATATTGGTATTCTGGGGATATTGTGCAAAGCGCATTCCCTTATTACACGTTTCCCTTCGAATTTAATCTCTTCACAATTTGAATTTGTTTCCGTGTACTTCATATCACATAAAAATACGAATCACTATTCTACGTACCAGCGAAGATTTCGGAGATCATTCACTAGGATTTAATAGCAACATTTCTTTTTCCTTTACATCATATAAGCGAAAATCAAATAAAAAATTATAAATATATAAAAAGTAAACTTTTTCGATTTCAACAAAATCTATATAAAGAATAGATAAGAATAGAAAAAAAAAATATATATATTCATAAAATATCGTGTAAAAATTTCGCGTAAAGATAAATTTCGATTGCATAAAATTATAGAAAAGATAACGCAACATAAAAAAGTAGCCAATATTTTTTTTCTTTAAGCGAGCACAGAAATAACGCGAATGATTTTTATTGATTTATATGATAAGCGGCGTTATAGTATAATATGTATGATTAAGACTATTGCCTGATGTACACTTGCATCGCGCCGCTGATTATACCGCTGATACCGATGCGCAGTTTATAAGTGATAAAAGGTGTAATTTTCTCATCAATTTCATATGATTTTCTTGGAATATTTTATATAAATGCTATTATCAAAATAATAGCGTTTAATGATTTATGCATGCATGTAAAAATTAATTTGTCTCTATTTTATACACTTATTACAACGATTGGACTCATTGTAATATCTGCAATAAAAAATATATATAATCAACTTTCATGATGGATTGTATTTTAATATATTTTTGTATAACAATGTATCATATCTGTGTCGTGCAATATTGATTTTTATTTATCTCGTGCATTGAATGTAAATATGGCATTGTATTAACATGTTTAGTGTTAAATGTAGAATATGTATGAATCACAAAATGTATTTAATTTTTTGATAATCTTAGATTTTCGAGAATTCATTATATGTATTTCTTGTACTTTGATCTATTCAAAAGGATCGGAAGTAATCTCTTATCAATTTAATATCTAATATAACTCTTAAGTAGAAATCTTTTAATGGATATTTATAAAAAATTAGATTTTTCTTTTTAATACATATAAGAATTTTTTTATAACTAAAGTTCAATTGCACGTACAATCCGAAATATACGAGTCCAATTTTTGCAATTAGTATTCTTCTTGAAATTACAATTTTATTTACGATGTAAATAGAAGCAAAATTTCATTAAAGAAATAGTTTTATATAATTGATACTACTTGTATCGTGAAATTCGAAAGACTATAATAAATGAATTGGATTCACCTTTTGTCACTATGAAATCAGACCACCACATGATATCAGACCACCTCTTTCCATTCCTCTAAAGATTTAGAAGAGAAAAAGGGTGGTCTGCCTCGCTTGCTACTTGGTCGCCTCGGGTGGACAATCGGGCTGATTGTTGGGATGAGCTGCGGTGAAAGCCGGATGATGTTCCAAATGGCGGTCCACCCTTAGAATTGTCGGAAAGGGTCTCAGATCAACGTGAAACCTTCGTGCGTTGAATATCTGTGGCACCAGGCAGCAATCCGCTAATGTAATTTCATCACCAACGCAATATTTGCCTGCGCTTGATGATAACAATTTTTCTACAGCTGAAAAATAATATCATTGTGATCTATTCGATTATACACATAAACCTATTGCCGCTATTTTATTCATAATTAAATCTATTATTTCTTTTTTAATCTGTATTTATGATAGAATGTTAATATGCAACAAACGTTTAAAATTAATATTTTTTAGTATGAACAACATTCAAATACATATATGAAGCAACTTATAAGTAATGTAATTAAGATTAGAAATATGATGGTTTCTTTTAGAACAAAATTTTTTTATAGAAAGAACAAAATTTTTAGTTTTCGATTTAATATAAAAATATTTTGGTAATTATAGTTGGATTTAATAAAATTCAATAAAATTCGTTTTTGAATAAAGAAATCTTTGTCATTCATTCACATATCTTTATAATTTAAATTCCATGAACTCATCTTCATTTCTTATGTAATTCGTAGAAAATTTATTCTTTCATAAGAATTTGTTTTTTATTTAAATAAAAAATCTGTCTGTAATATTCTGCCTATATTTGTAAATGCTATATTTCATGCTATATTTCAAATTCATAAAACTGAAACTTAATGCATCAGAAAAAACAATAAGGAATTTAATAAATTCGCATTAGAGATTTAATATGTAACTATATCATTTCATATGTCATTATGTACCTGTAAATCCTCTTGTGATCCAATGCTGTGCCCATTCCTTTTTGCGTTCCTCTCCGACATAGATCAAAACAACAAGATTTTGTAATGGTTGTATACCACTAGCAATCACTTCGCAAATTTCTCTCACTCTTGCTCTTTTGACAGGATCTGCCGGCATCAATGGACGATTCGGTCTAGTCTCTTCTAAGTATTGCAGAATATTCAGCTATATGAAAAAAATTGTTCATTATAAACTTCGTAAAACAATCATGATATGAAAATAATAAAAAATAAAATACATATAATCGGATATACTCACGGATTCTATTAGTGTGTGATTGTCAATATGGAGTGCAGGAACTTGTTCCATAGGATTAATTTCTCGGAATTCATTGGAATGTTGTTCTCCGCCACTTTTGACTAAACTTACAGGCTTTATATCATATGGTATCTCCTTTAGATTCAATGCTATTCATAAATAAACAAAATATGATAGATGGAATATGTTGATGGATAAGCAGTATAATATATAATATTATAGCAATAAAATTTATTTATATTCATACAACAGTTACAATCTATGATGCAAATTATGCTACATAAATTAAACTATATAAATCTTTTGGTTTTCTAAAGATCTTTGAAGTATATGAAGCATCTTCAGTGAAAATGCATCATAGAAATTCATGTTCAAAATATAGTTTTCCTATAAATAACTTACCTATATCGGTACTAAATACATATGATATATGTCTAGTCTATGATATATGATTATTAATATAATATCGAACAGTTTTCTTTAATATGTATAACAATTACTCAAATTGCATTTTAACTTACCAATTCTTACTCTCCATGAACAGGAACTCCGCCAATAGGAATAGAGCACCGGCTATTAGAAGAAATGAAACAGAAAACCATGAATATACAAAACAAAGTTCATACCTATGCATTGGCCTCAAGAGTATTACAATTATATTATGTTATGTTTGAGGCATATTACGAAACTTGTGCATTGAAAATATTATCGATGAATGTAAACAAGAACAGGTTACGAATGTTGAAATGCGCATTTATTAAAAAGTGTTTATTTTAGTCACTGACACGATGCTAACGATGATCAATCCAGTTTTCTCTGTATCTATATTTTGAATAATACTTAAACGATAATGAATTGATATTTAAGAAAAAATCTATAACAATTAATCTTAATTGAGTTATCATATAAAATTAAATACAAGAGATACCTTGAAAGCACTTCATATCAATATTTTTTATTTGAAGACTTAAAAAATTACTTTATCTTTTCATTTAATGAATTTGAATGCAGTGCAATAAAAAATCTAATATTGATTTTTTAAAGGTTTTTTTCAGGTCTGCAAAAAGCCAAAGCATTTTATCATTCTACATTCTGGATTTGGAACGTATATCTGTGATCTACTATTTCTTCAGACATATTTGCCCAGATCTTAAGTTCACGCATTAATTTCGTTTGCAAAGAATTAATAAAATTAGTAATTTAATTAAAGAAATCCTCATTGATATTGTGAATTTCATTATTTATTTATTCATTTATTTTATTCAGTATTTTTAAAAATAAATTCTCTTGAATATCGAATATTCATAATATTTAAAATTTTTCGTAAAATTAAAGCTTTTTTTAAGTTATACTTTAAAAGCAAAATAAAACAGAAAAAAGAAAAAGGAAATTTCTGAAAAAAGATTGTCTTAATAGCATCATATAAATGAATTTTAACCATATAAAAGGAAATGAAAGAAGAGATGCACAATTTGCATCGTTTAATGTTGCAAATAATAACATATTTTATATAAGAGACAACTTCGATTTTTTTTTAATAATGCAGAAACAATAAAAAAATACGTAATAAAGCATGTTTCATCTGATGTTTTATTTTTTATTAATAAATAGCATTGATATTTCGATCACACATGTCGAAATTAAAAGCGAGACATGCGCGAGACTAGTCAACATCAAGAATATTATGCCTCATATGTTATACGTTATCAGCATATCCGATTATCAAAAATATTTGTTATCCGGAATGTGATGATGAATCTCATACACATATTAATTCTATCATTAGTTGCTAGAAATGTGATATTCATAGATCGGAATTTTTCATGCCTTAAAGGACTTCAGATAAGACTGACGGATATACTTTACATCGATTGTTACGAATCTGCCATCGCAAATAAACATAGAGGTTTTATGATTTTATGATTGTAGTATCACGTATAAGTTAATGCTTATCAGAATCATGTGACAGTTTTGGAGATACACTATATGTTCATTCTGACTTCAATCTGACCTTAACGCAACGTTATGGCGTAAATGCAGCAATCGAGGTAGACACGGAGGTTGCTTCCGGCACTTGCCTACAGGAGAAGGTTAAATTGCAAGCACTTACCTTACCCATTACGGACATCTCGTCGGCTTCTTGCGAACAATACTCGCCTGATCAGTCGTGTGGCCAGCGACTAGACGCGCGACTCGATGTCCAGTCCTCAAATCCGTCAGAAATAATTCGGAATCGCGGTGAACGCGCGAAATCGTACCTCCTCCCCCTTTTATTCGATTACCAGCCCGTCCCACCGCTGCATTCCAACCGATCGCTGTGCAACCAATCGCTGCTCAGTTTTCCGATAGGCGGCTTCAGTGCCGTAATTTGAAGGGAAGTGAGGAACCAACGTTTTCGCAACTAACGTTCGATTAAAACTAAATATCGATGTTTGCACCCCATCATATCTAGGGTTGCTATGTTACTATGTTCTTTATTTTAAATGTATTAAGTGATTGGTTGAGTTCTCTTACATGAACCGATTTATTATGTAAATCTGAATAGATCTTAACCATCGTAATATCTTCAAGCAAAATAATTCGAATATGAACATTAAAGTGATGGATGATGAAACTTTTCTCATTTTATTGCTTGTCACCATGTTCGTTTGTTCATGAAAGAATGTTGCGACAGAAACGTGATGCGACAGTGTTCTTTTTCTTAGTGCATTTGAGCTAATTTTTGAGCTTGTTGCGCTTGTTTCGTACTATTATTGCTATTAGCAATCCGTTCGCAAGGTTAGGTGGTTTTATTATTGCGCGGAGTTTGTTTCGCGCAAATTTCGTTTGACAATATTCGATTTCTTGGATATTAATTGTAAGTATGTTGTCGCGAAAAAACAAGGATCTAAGGACAATTAAGGAGGGAGTGGTTGGGAAATATGTGAAAAAGGAAACTCCACCTGAAATGCCAAGTATATATTGTAACATTTAACGTTTTCTTTCATCTGCTTTTTGTCTAGATCATTGAAGATTCATTATGCTTCGAAATTTCTGTGATTTAATATATATGGATATTATATTTCAAATAAAACAGCAATACAGACGAAAGATATAAACATAAATATATTAATAGTTGAAGTATTATTAAATCGAATTAAAATGAACAATCTTCCTGTTTACAAATTTCATCACATTTTTTAGTTCTTATTTTTTGTATTTTTATATAGTATCTTGTATCTTTAACATATTATTATGCAATATAAACTTCAGTTTGTAATAAAAAACTGATAAAAAGTATTCAGCAAAATTTTTATACTTTATGTGATATTCTATAATTGGTGATAATCTGGTGTATATATGTTTACACGTATACAAATGTTAACAAAACTTTCCATAAAAATTTTATTAATAAAATATCTATATTATTTAGTTAAATAAATTAATGGTAAAATATTTTTGATCAAAAATATATTCTTTTTTCTTTCTTTTATAAACTTAAATTTAAATATATATGTATCCTTTCTCATTATTTTCTTTGCCCACATCTTTTCATTTTTTTATATTTGACATTGATTATAACATTTTGTGTTATTTCTATTTAGTTATCAATGTATGGACCACAGAGCCAAACAAAAGAACAAGACGACGTAACAATCTTCCAACAATAGCTATGGTATATTATATTATATATGATTATGATATGTAGTGATTATAATGTATGTGTATATATACGTGTGTACACATATATCACATATATGTCTATATTATATATACATTTATATTTTTTTAGTGTGACTAAATAGATAATAAATAGGAATTTGTATATTTTGCTTATCTCATCTGATAATTCTCAGTTCATAATTTCTCATAAATTTCAATAAATTATTTAATAATAATAATGTTATATGCAATATTACGATATTAAATTGTAAAGTTAGATATGAAATAAAATATTGAACCTTTTTAGTTTTATTTAATAATGAATTTTATTTTTATTTATTATTATTAATTTTTTTGATTATATATCGTTAATATTAGTAATTAATATTGACATAATATTCTTATTATATATTAAACAATAATATAAAGAATTAAGTTAAGTAATATCGTTTTCAAAATAAGTTTATAAAATATTATAAAATAATTTTAACAAAAATTTATTGAAAAAATTTTTAATAGAGTTAAAATACAGGAATGTATGTGCACGTACACATAATATACACATATATATTAAAATTCTTAACTTTTTCAACACTGGACATATTTTAGATCCTTGCAATAATATGTAACATTCTTGAAAAAAGCTTATTTCTCAGTATTACCGATTTGTCTAAACTTATTTCTATGTATTTGAAAAAAATCTTGTTAAAAATATATTTAGCAGTATCATTATAATTTCCCAAATATCTTAAATAACATTGTTGATTAAGAATAATTGAAATATAAATTAAATTCAAATAAAGTAAATTAGTAAATCTATTGTGATTAATATTATTTATATTTATACAAAGCTTTTAAAGAGATATCAATGTACATAAAAAATTCTTTCATGTCATAGTCTACTCCTCAGCAACCTAGCATGGTGCAAAAATTTGGAAATACAAAAACTACAACCAGTGCCGTCGGTTTGGGTAGTCACGAGGGAAAATATACGCCGAATAGTTCTGTTCCTGATTTAGCTCAAAGGTTAATAACTAAATAAATAAATGTTTTCATTAGATTAATTAGATCATTTAGATTAATAATTTATCTTTAATGGAATCTGTCATTTCATAAAAGATTCAAATATAAAATATAAAGTACAGTATAAAATACAAAGTGAAATAAGTTTTATAAAACGTTATGATATATTTTTCTTTGATATTTTTACTCATTTATTCTCACAATAGATTCGCTAATCTTTCCGTTAATACGGGAATGAATGATGGCATGCTTTCAAGAACTGCGACACCTATGTATCACTCCGAATTGTCACCCGCAATATCGCACACTTATATCAATCAGTATGCTGGATCAGAATATCATTTAGACAGGGTTCAAACACCGCAAATGCCTTACATGCCCTTTGACATCGATACTGGTTATGAGGATTATAGCCATTCTGCATATCATCAAACTATTGGGTACAGTCATTTTATATAATTCTCATATTAGTTACAGTTTTCTTTTATTGAATCATTTTATCTCTGATATCTCTGATTATCAAAGCTTAAAATTGCAAAAATAGATTTTATTTCATTAAAACGAGATTATTGTAGTGATTTATAGATATATCTTATTTCACCTCATTATATTTCGACACTTAATTTTCTATTAGAACAAAGTTTATATTATTTTAATGAACACATTTTATATTATATTTAAAGAATTGTGTAATACATATTAAGAATCAATCATGTAGTAAAGATTTCATAAATTGATGTTTGAATTTTAATATATTTCAAATATATCGTAGTATAAATAATCGAAGATGGATATAATTTTTTCGTTTGTAGCATCAAGATTTGCGTCTATCGAAGATAAAATAATTTCAATGAGTTTCGATTTCCAAAAAAGTTATAGCAGATGTCATTCAGAAAGATCGAGTTCTCGGAATGAACAGCAGCAGGAAGAATTGCCTTTACCGCCGGGATGGTCAGTTGACTTCACGCTCAGAGGGCGAAAGTATTATATCGATCATAATACCAAGACTACACATTGGTCTCATCCACTCGAGAAGGAAGGTTTACCTACCGGATGGGAAAGGATCGAGTCGCCTGAATATGGCGTTTATTATGTCAAGTAAGTAATAACCAAAATAACAAGAACAAATAGATATTATGAATCATTATGTTTTATATTTCATATATTGATGTATTAAAACATTTCAGTCATATCACGCGGCAAGCACAGTATGAACATCCGTGTTATCCGCATGAGATACAAGCAGTACGTGTTGTATCGCCACCACGACATACTCATTTTCATTCTCACAGTGTCTTAGTACCTGCCAATCCATATCTGAATGAGGAGATACCACATTGGCTATATGTATATAGTAGAGCCTCCATAGCCTTGGATCGAAAATTACGTTGGGAATTATTTCGTCTACCTGAACTAGACTGTTTTAATGCTATGCTCACTAGACTATACAAGCAGGAATTGGAGGAAGTCGTAATGCGCTATGAGGAATATAGGTAAAAGATTAAATCATAAAATAAGAATGACTAATTATATTGAACATATATATATATATAAACTTATTATTATGTTTTATCCACTGCACAGATCAGCATTGTTATGCGAAATGGAACAGAGACTCAAAGAATTGAATCCAGAATCTAGTGGTTCCAATGCTGGCGCTATTGCTTTACGGAGATCTCTTCCCTAAAAGATAGATCTTCTAATCAAACTATTATTGACTGATATAAAGATTTTTTAATGTTAATATTAAATTAAAATTAGATATTAGTATAATATTAATCCATTTCTTTTGAATTTATATATGTTATATATATAAAATAGATTATATAAATCTAGAAGAAGAATAATTATTAAATGTTACTTCTAAGTTATCTATATATTCTCATCTATCCTAGCAGTCGCCTCATCTTCCTGGAGCATAGTTTCAAAATCATTTGTAAGTTTTAAGCCTTTGACCTGATATACATGTGTCATTGGAGGTGTACCAGTCAATTTTTGATATGCTTTTCCTATAATGAACAAATATTTTGTCATTTTTTCTGAACAATTTTTAATTATAAATTAGCGAAATACTAATATACTTTGTTCTACAGGATCGTCTGGTATATGTTTCTTCATTAACGCATAGAGACCTAAAGCAAAACAATTCCATCCTAGGACAGCATATAATATTGCAATTTTCTGTTTTACATTGTGAGCTTCAAATTGATTTCTTATTCCAAACCATTTAAAAAAATTATTGAGCATTGTTTCTAAATATATCAATCTAAAACAAATATCGTATAACATAAAATTACTAATTATTCATGAAAAAATATATTATTTTATATATAAAGATTATACAAATGAAGTAAAAAACAACAGTAATAAAAAGTAAATAGTTAATTGCAAAGAAAAAATTATTTGAAAAAAAGCACATTAAAAAAATATAGAAAAGTATAAAGATTTCTAGAACATACTTAATTTTTTAATTATATATTATAAATGTTATAAGTAAAATAAAAATATTATAAATTTTAAATATCTTTAGAAGTTATATGTAATATATCGAATTTCCTTTCACAATACATAATAGCGGATAATTATTTAGAATAAAAGCTTGACTGATGTCTCGATAAAAATATGCTTATTCAAGCATATTTATTTTAATATGAATATATTTAATTATATTATAATATAAATTTTCAACCAGTGAGATTCCACTGCACATTGTACAATGTGGTGTAAAACAAGATTCAAATTTGTATTTATGATTCCATATAACTGTTTATTGTTCAACTTATCACATAAAACAACTTCCCATATATATTTTTAATTTCTTTATACAACAAAGAGTCATAAATAATTTCTAATTATACTACAATGTATATTGTAATTATACTATATTATATAATTATTTATATTATTTATTTTATTCTTAAAACTAAGACATTTTATATAAATACATACTATTTCATGATAGTGGCATGCTTAACTTTAAATTTCGTGAATTATTATGGCTACTGCATGCATCTGTGATTAAAAGTGTGCACCACTGATTAGAGAACGCTAATATATGAGACATATATTACTTGATTTGATAGGTTTTTTAACCTTCAAACGGATGAACTTTAGTATTTAATAATTCACTTCGTGAAGATGAAAAGTCATGCTTTTTTAGCAAATTTTTTCATTCTGTATCAAAGTGCGTCGAATGAATATATTTTCACCAAGATTGTGATGAATCTTATTCTAAATAATTATCCAACAGCGTAATTGTCCGAAATTTTTTGTTAATCTAAACCGAATGCGCCTGAACAGTAATATGCAGTAATTACCTCTGATTATATTTTCTCTTTCTCTTCCAGTATTTGAATAATTGATTAATAATGTAATTTATTGGATGTAAGACTAGATTGAAGAGATTATCATCATCACAGTATGTACAAGCACTTTATAGTCTAATGGTACAGAATTGAGCTACGCATGCGCATATTAAGTATATGACCATTCATATATATTTTGTTACATTTTTCCTTCCTATTTTTCTATCCTATTTTTCTTTAACCACACAAATATTTAAAAGACCAAAATGAGCTATAATGTATATAGATATACAAATGGATTTGGAGTTAATATAATTGATATTAATATGTCAAAGAAATGAATAGAAGATTTATTCATTGAATATTTTTTATTTATTTATTATCTTATTATTTATTTATTTATTATTTAACTATTTATATATTATTTAACTATTTATTAACTATTTATTATTTATTTATTATCTTCAACATAGATAATAATTAATGAAAGAAGTGAAAATTAAAATATTGATGATCTAGATTAAAATTACCCTCTTTTTCAAATAATTAATCAGCATAAAAATTATTTTATACAGATTTTTATTTTTATACTTTTTAATATTCTTATAATTTTGTTAAGAGAATAATTTTATTAAGAATTCAAACAGCTTGAAGTTAAAATTTAATATGAGAAATATTAAAATAATAAATGACTTATTTTTAAATGTTATTTATAAATATCTATAAATATTATTAATACTATATATTATTGTTCTAATGAAAATATAAAACTTTTTTTTAACTATATAAATGTATTTCATATAATTATTTCATATAACTTTTTATAAACATATTATAATATATCATGATATATTAATAAAAAAGATTAAATTTAGATTATAAGGAATTTTGATTATAATAATAAATATAATAAATATAATAAAGGATTTTTCTCTAGATAATGATTTAGATCATTTTGAGAATGTGGAGAGTAGGATCTAATCCACAATTAAATTCATTGAAATTAATAATAATAATTTACCTCTTTTTATTTTAAATAATTTATGAAAATCTGAAAGATTTCTGAATTTAAAATTAAAAATTAAATTTTAAGTCGAAATTAAGCGTAATGATATTATTTTAAGAAATATTAAAATATATTTTCTTTTAGAATGATCTTTAAGTACAATTTAAATATTATAGATGATTTAATTAATATCTGTGGAATAATAATATATATCTTTCTATTTAAATTTATTTAAAATTATTTATTTAGGTAAACAAGTTTCACTATTATAGTGAAACGAGAGCAGGAATATTGAGTCACTAAGAAAACAAACGAGCATAAATTTGAAGTTATTAAAGTCTCGAGCTCAAAGAAACGCAATTTGTTAGAGCGCCTTCGATAAATTCGCGTAACACTGTTCAAATATTTATTTATTGCCAGTTCGGGTGAGTGTGGGCAGTAAAGATAACGATCTACCTTTCCTTTTATCTTCTTTAATTGGCAAACGAATTAACAATTACAATATTTCGATACTTGCTCTAAAGAAAGTGTGATCGTTGCCTCGGACTTCTCGCAAGACACTGAAGATACAGGTGCCTGGTAACTGTTGAGGAAAAGCGATACTCTTTGTTTGAGCAACGGTTTACGACCTACGCCCCTTAATTTGGACTCATCATCGACACATGCTTGACACATTGCTTACATCGGGTTCTCCCGACTTCCCAAAATTCCAGAATAACGCCTATAAGAATTCTGAACACAACTAAATAAAAGATTTTCGTTCTTCGAACGATGGGAACTCGAATACAACGCGTATAAAAAGCGGAACGCAATTATGGATTTATAGAAATAAAACAAAAACCTAAGATGCAAATTAGCGTGCTTATGAAATAAAGATGAACAGCCCCATCGTTATGCGGCAATGATCTGCCACTGCATTTATTTTGACGCTACCCCGAGCTACTTCTCACCTCACCTCATTCATCGAATACGACCTCTTAGTCTGTTGTATCTCGTGAGCTCCTCGAAAAGATCCCAGAGTTTAATGGGAAAATATTTATACCCTGATTCATGCGTATGTATGTATGCGTATGTATGTATGTATGCGTATGTATGTATCATCGGGTGAAAGAAATAGTTCCGCCATCGGTCGTGCGGGATCTTACAAACCTCTTAATTAACAAATTATCCGGAAATGCTCATGCATTCGCGGAAAGCGCGCGATATGAAATCATAATACAATTAGATATCTTAATTAGAGCATTCAGCCAATTGAAATCTGCTGAAGAATATCGCGGACAGTTATTTACGACTTATCTAACAAGAGATGAGAGCATATTAAAATATATGAAAGACCGACAATTGCTGAGAGACAAATGAAGGATCTTCAATGTCGACAAGTTCTTGTCTCTTTCGATATAGTCTAGGATATTCTTTATTGCCGGAGAGAGTATAGAATTCCTGGTAGTACTGCCAGATGGTTCGTGTGACCCTGATTTTTCAACTTATCAATTGCGTTATATTAGTGAAAGTTTGGTCATCCAGCGTCGCGTATGCTCTCATAGCTTATTCGTCAATAGATTCGTGATTTGGGCTTCTTTCCGGCGAGAGATCTTGACGCGATGGCGCTAACGAATCATAACATGTTACGGTCATCGAATATTAAAGGGCTAAAATTTCGCGAAGTGACATCTTACGCAGTCGCGTTGGTTGGGTGAACAGTTTGATGAATAGTTGATCGCGAGTATGACGTGTCACGTCGGATCAGACTAAGGAGTGTGAGTGGCATGCATTTTCATTTCCTATTTTAAAAATTTGGAATTTCGTTTAGTTCGCATCTCATGGTACATAATTCGTGAAACATATTTTCTTTTTAAGGACTCTGAAGTCGAGCTCTTTCTTTTGTTCAACGAAAGATCTTTTAGTTAGTTACTTTGAGCTCGTTTGCTTCTTTAATGATTCGATTTTCAGTTTCGTTTTTCGACCGCCTTATAAGCATAGCAATGCTTCTTTGTTAGAATTGTTAAGCATTGTTTAAGCAATACTTCAAATTTAGTTTCGATTCGCCTTAAGTGTTTTTTCTTTACGATTTTCTAGGGCGAGTTTATACTACCATTGTCATAAAGATATATATGTTCCAGCCTCGCGACCATTAGGATACAGATCACAAACATAAGAAAATCAATCGCTATTTTCGGGATTAACAATTCGTTGCACTTAACGTTCGTTAATGATTCTTCCCAGAAATAACCCGCAATCAAAGGTATTTCGCGATAAAAATACAGAGTAAGTTTTTCCGTTATACATACCAGAAATCGGCAAGTGCAACTCATCATCGGTCGCCATAAATGGTCAATGAAGTGTTATCGCAGCGTGAGATCTATTCTTCAGATT
Organism: Eciton burchellii; assembly: GCA_020341155.1. Taxonomy (NCBI): domain Eukaryota; kingdom Metazoa; phylum Arthropoda; class Insecta; order Hymenoptera; family Formicidae; genus Eciton; species Eciton burchellii. Next base: position 13,246 of record JAHMML010000120.1, on the reverse strand, counting down.
TGCGAGAAATTATAAATAAACATGAACAAATGTATTTTATTTATTTCATAGTATAACATACATCTCAGGGATGAGAAAGACGTAGCCGCATTGTTAACATTAAGACTCAGAAAGGATACCGTAAGAAACACAAAGTATAAATAGAATTCGAATCAAGAGAAAAACTGAACTGAGCACGGATACAAAATGAGTGAATAACGGATAACAGCTCAGCCACGACGTCGCACTTCGTGTGCCATCTTTTGTTCATCCTCCCCCTCTATATTGTCTCTCGTACATCTAGAATCATGTGATAATCTACAGTCTGCAATCGGTTTATGTTATATCTTTCCTTTTGCTGAGAGGATTATAGAGAGATAAGATAATGATAATTACTCCTAACAGTCTCTGCAAAGTAGCGGATGTTACATCTTTCTTATTAAAAAATATTGGACATTCTGCTCCAACATTTTTCATTAACATTTATTTTCGGTTTGTACATTTTGAGTTCTCGTATCCTATACATGTGTGTGTGTGTGTGTGTGTGTGTGTGTGTGTGTTCATTTAGTTCCTCGTAAGCCCGGATCGTGGCAGAGTTTCGTTTCTTCAGATATTTAATTGTAATAATTCGCTTTTAATTGTCATTCTCACGATTCCTTCACATGTGCAGATATAAAGTGTGTTAATGGGTTCCATATGATTCCAAGGAGGTACAGTCTCTAATTGTAAATTAAGTGTGATATTTTGATTGGAACTAAGAATTGTGCATTCGGAATATGGTGAGGAATATGGCAGGAATATGTTGCAGTCACAAAACCTATTTTTTTAGAATTTCTCAGATTTTCCTGAGACGATTGCGACGTGCTTATGTACTATGGTTGTGTCGGATGGGAATGCAGATTCGTTTTCGCATAGCACATTTAGGTTTTTAAGTTTGTCTTCGTGTATAATTTTGGTACATTTTTTCCTATTTTATCAATAATTAGATAAGGCTCTGAATATTGGTCATCTAATTTCTCTTTTTGAGTTGTTTTAATAAATACATGATCCCCTTTGTTAAACGTATACGGATTAATTTTTTTATCGTAATAGTGTTTACATTTAATGTAGGGAATACAAGTGATCCCGGCTGAATGCCCAAATTTGTAGGAAATTAGCGGGATTTATATATTCCTTACATGATGTTGAATATTAAATGAATGGATTTTCGACGCTAGGTTGATGGAACAAGAAGTAACAAGATTCTTTATTCTGCTTCACCGATACAACTCTTATTGATAGGCCGATTGACTCTGTAGCTTCACCGTTCGAGACTCTTTTACCACTCTTTGGTATGCACCGTTGACTCGCACCTTCTATTCGTCTGTTGCTCGTTCGTAGTCTGTTCGTCGTTCGTCTGTCTGTCTGTCTCTGCCCTGTCTCTTGCCCTTTATATACTAAAAAGCGGCGTCCTACTTCAGGGTTATCGGCCAATCGTCACGTATATGATTATTCGGTCCGGACGAATCACATCGTCCCACGCGCCAAGGGCTTTCTTCGCAATTGCCCTTTGTCCTAGACGCAACTTTCTAAACACATGGCACTTTGGCATTTTCGACCATAAATCCTGACCGTACTTGATACCACTCATACCCCGGACATATGCCAGAACATACCCCATACACATGTCGTCACCAACGGTTCTTTTCGTTTATACTACATTAATTTTCGCGAGTAAATTTTCTCGCGCTACTATTGTACATTTCAATCTATTAAATTTTTTTTATACTATCCTAAAAATTTATTGCAAGCTTTCATTAACATGACATTTAGTAGCAGACATATGGCAGTTAGATATTATAAAGTCTTGAAGAATATATATCCATTCTATGCCAATAATATTGCATTGGTCACATTTAGATCTTGTGGAAGTCTTCTTTTTAATCTGCGTAAAGTCTTGACCCTTCTCATAAAATTTTTCGTGAGTATGTTAGAATGCCCCTTTATCTTGTCCACATATCTCTGGCTGTGTTTTCTTATCTCGTCTCTAATATATGTTGGTACATTGGTACGTTGAGATCATGGTGCAGAGTGTTATTAGTAACATGCCAAGGTGTATCAACGGCAATTCTAAGAAATTTGTTTTGAAATCTTTGTAGTATTTCTATATTCGAATTAAGCCGTACAATTGAATACCGTAGGCTCAAATACGTTTGAGGATTGCCTTGTACAATTGCAAGCAGTTTGTTTTCATTCGACATTGTGATTTGCTATCGAATAGCCAGTACATTTTCCCTATTTAAAGTCCAAGTTTGGTAGATGTTTCCTCCAGTTTAGTCTGCAATCCAGATGTAGCCTTAAATATCTGGCATCTTCTGCTTGAAGGATGCTCTGGCCATTCAAAGTTACTGATTACGTCTTTCTATAGGTAGTGAATGTCATCTTTACAGATTTTGTTCCATTAGCTTTGATTCTCCATTTTTTTAGCCATGGATGTAATAGACTTGTAGTTACAAGAATGCTTCTATGATGTGATTGTTATGAGCTACAAGTACAGCAGTGTCATCCGCATAAGTTGCTGTTGTGGAATCCAGAGCGACAAGATCAGCAGTGTAACAGATAGAATACTGGCTCTAATACACTACTTTGAAGCACTCCAAAATTAATCTCTTTTGAGTTACTACTTCTCCATATTTAATTTTGAAAGTTCTATGTAGTAGATAAGATCTTATGATAGCATATAGATCAATTGGAAAACTGTTTTTAATTTTATGAAGTAGTTCTTGATGCCAAACCTTGTCGAAAGCCTGTGAGACATCGAGGAAGTGAGACACCGCTGTATCTACCTGCTTCCATACCGTTGTCTATTCTTTTAACAATTCTATATATCTCTATGGTAGCGTATTTACTCCGGAAGCCAAATTGATGATCGGGAATCAGCCCATGGCTCTGTATTATTATGAAAATTCTTGGGAACAGAAGTCTCTTGAATAGTTTCGATAGAATAGGCAATAGGCTGATTGGTCTATACGATTCTGCAAGTTATGCAGATTTGCCAGGCTTCTGGATCAATAATTTGTTACTTTCCATTGAGATGGAAAGAAGCCCCATTTAAGAATTACATTACATAATTGGATATGTATTTTATACTTATTTCCGATAGTTTCTGTAGTATTTGATTAGTTATGAGATCATAATCCGACATCTTTGGATCCAGGTTTTTTATTATAGCTTTCACTTCTCTGATATAAATATATAAATATATAAAAGGCCTTGTAGGCGTATCCGCGTAGGCGGATGGCGGAAGTGGTGTCGTCAGAAAACAATTTGTTTTCCTCCTCTAGCACAATCTCGCGTGAGTTAGGCTTAAAAACCTTGAAGAGATGCATAGCGAACGTTTCGGCCTTGTCTTCTTCACTTCTGGCCTAGCTCCCGTCCTCTTTCCTGATGGGCGGATATTGTGTTTGCGGACGCTTCAATCTCTTATGACTTTCCATAGAAAGTAATTGGTATGTAAAGTAGAGCTCAACTTACTCAGATAATCCTGAGTATCTCCTGACTTCTTTCCGAGTAGATTTTTAAGTGCCTTGATAACTCGACTTAGTTTTTCATAACTGGATATTTGCTAATTTGCCACAACTTGCGGAGCTTTCTTTTTTTGACTAGTTTTTTTTTGCAGGCGAGTATTCGATATTTATATTTGGTTTACTACTGGTCGGTGTTGCACTCCAGGCGGTCTGTTGCACAGTATAATTAAAATTTTCAATTGCACGAGTCATGTCATCGTCGGTTTTTAGTGATATGGAATTGTTGAGTATAGTGTTCAGTAGCTCTTGGAAATAGAGCCATTTTGTTTTGGCATTGCAGAAAATGCAGGGTTTGTCTTTAATCATTATTTTACTATTTATTGTAAAAATTACAGGGAAATTAATCTGAGGACAATTCGAGGCAGGACTTGATGCGGCAGTAATCTTTAGAAATGCCCCTGATAATACCGAAGTCCAGCAGATCAAGGATCCTTTTGTTAGATGGCCAATAGGTGGGTTCTCCTGTTGACAGGACTGCCAGGTTCATGTTTTCAATCGCCCCGAGCAGTTCACGTCCTTTGGGTAGGACCAATCTTGATTCCCAGTACGTATGTTTGGCATTATAATCTCTTATAGCAATAAAGCGATTACCAAGAGTTTTAAGAAGGTATAGTGTTCTTTTTTGTAGCATACTTAGGCGATAAGTATACGGCTGAAATAGTGATGGCAACTGTTCCGTAGTCTTCGACTACGATGCTAGTAGCCTGCAAGAATTTTCTTTGTTACTTACCGATTTCATAATGTCTAATATCGCTTCTTATGATAAGAGCAGTTCCTTCGTGAGCTTTACCATGCATTGTGTGATATAATATATATCCACGAATATGTCAGTAGCTCTTGGCAGTGAAATGGGTTTCAGAAACAAGAAAAATGTCTATATTTTAACTGAAAATAAAAGTTTTAGTTTCTCGAATGTTAAGCTCGTTGGCATTCCAAGTTGCTATTTTAAACGGCTTAAATGTTACGTTATTTTAGTGATAAGCGTTGCTAGAGGCTGTTAAATATTGCGCCCATTTTTTCCATAAACTCCTTTATCATATGCTCTAGTTCTTGTATGGCGCCTGCCCACAAGTTAACCCTAGGACTAGAAGGTACCATTTTTATTTCTGTTTCCTGATTATTTTGACCTATAACTGGTTGTTTGCTTTCAATTCTTGTGACTGAAACATAAGATCTTTCTGGTATATAGGATCTTCCTGATACTAATCTAGTTTGAATGCTTGCAGGTTCGATTTATGGTTGTGATTCGGGTGCTACTATTTTTCTTCGTAATATAGGGAAAAAACTCTTTTGCAAGTCCTTCTAGATCATACAACTCTTGTAGTTGGCTGGGTAGTTGCCTGCACACAGCACGTATTTGACATTCTTAGATTTCTTTCTACGTGCAGTTAATGGTCTAATTCAGTTGAATGGTCTTCCGCGCACTTGACGCATCTCGCTTTACGATAGCAAAAGCTTTTGTATGGCCATTAATGTTGGCAATTAATGGATTGAGGAATCTCACGTTTAGGATGTAATAATTCAAATTTTACTCTACATTAGAGAAGTGAACCAACGTCGTAGATGTCCTTATTGTTGTTTTTCGATTTCAACTCGATATATAACATGTGAAGGGCCTTTTTAGTGCTTTGCTTCTTAATGTTTCATATATTAGTAACTATGTGTCTTAGATTTTCAATTTCTTTTTTAATGGCATTCGCTATAGCGTGGATGTGTTTGAGGACCACTCTAAAACTTTTCTCTTGTTTCGGTTTGTCAGTGTGGAATTTCATATTCTTATTTTTAAACTCTTTCACAATGTTCATGTATGCGATGGAGCTTTTTGGCTGAATCTTAATTTACTCATTTATGATCTTTATTTCATATTCGCCAGCGGCAACTACCTTTAATAAGTGTAAGAGCGACGAAAAATTATCGACTCTAGCAACAAAAATGGATGAGGGTTTAACTATCTTTTCTGCCCTAGGATTGGTGCTCGTCGTCGAGCTTCTCCTCAAATTCCTCGAAGAAGTTAGTAGTAGGCACAGGTTTGCTTGGCTGGTATCTGTTCACTTTTGGTTGTTTACGTGATGTTGACATTTTGGAACTGTTCCAGATTCTCTTTTTACCGCTAACTTCTTTCCACGAGACGTCCACATGTGTTTTTTGTGTATTGTGTATGATTTCTTTTACGGTGTCAGTATTCCTCGCACTATTCACAAGGCCTCGTTCAATTGTCGATTCGCTCAGTGAAAGCGATGTTTTTCTGGTATAAGTATAGCTATGAAGTAGGATTTACTGTATGCAGACTTCTTGAGAGCTCCCTTGTTATACTGCTTTTCTTGTCCTTATGAATTTGTTTTATTATGGATTTCTCGTCCCGTAATCATGGAATTTCTTTCTGTAATATTTTATTTCTGTTTTCTGCCTGTTTCCATGCGTTCCATGGAATCTTTCATTCGGCGTTTTGAGTTCAAATTCATATGCCAATAGCAAGGCCTTGCTTCTCAATTTAGCATTCCGCTGAGAGTATTGGATGATGGCTTGTTAGTCGTCGAGTGTAGCCCGCTCACACGCTTTTCTCCTCGATGGATACTAAGCGTTCGGTCCATGTTTTCCGCCTTGTGTCCCATCTATCGCGACTGGAGGATATCAACAGCTCGTTCACACTCTCACGGTTATAAGCTTAACGCTGACGCTAGACGCAAACGCAAGGGAAGGACTCTGATCCGGCTGGCCTTAGAGATTAGTTACATGCGACGCGTTTTCACATCGCCATAGCCCAATCTGTAATCTAGTTAATGTGACAGATATCACAATGAGTTCATGAGAGTTTAACACCCACACTATTGGCCCAAATATATATAACCGGTGTATCACAAAACTCAAAGACTAATGCCGACAATAAACTGCACGATGCGCGCATACACAGTGCCATATCGACTCATAATCTATTAAATAAAGAGATAAGATATTCAATGTATGTGATATTTAGTTCACCTTCTAATGATAGTTCGCTCGCAGATTGTACGCAATTTTATCGAAATAATTAATAATTAATAAATAATTCATACGATGCATGTTTTGTTTCTTCATAAACGCTAGTATTATATGAAAATATCACCAAATAGCTATAGCTATGGCTCTCATTCTTGAGTTTTATTTATAAACTAGATATTCTATTACCGAATGATGTGATCTCTCGATCGAGTTGTTCAATTAAGTCGGTATGCCGTTGTTTTATATTGACTGACGAATCTGCGCGAAATTACGCATGAGGTTATTCATGAGATTAGAACCTTGACTTGTTAATAAAACTCAGTAAGACTAAGCGTATTCAGTATGCTTATAAAACCTCTAATAAATACATCGGCGACATGAATAACTGTGGTTTGTTGGAGGGGAATAGCAACAATGAATTTTGTGAGATCTTGGATAGTAAGGATATAATTTTATGTCTTGTTTTAGGCATCAATGGTTCCACTATATCCATAACTACCTTGTTAAAAGCAACACTTGGACTATCTATTAATATTATCAGTTGTCGTATTTTCATACGTACTTCTTAGTTGACTTCTTATAATGCCATATTCAATATAAGCGTATACGTAAATATGTATTTATCACATTTCAAAAGCTTCTATTTTGTTGAGACATTTAACCTTGAATGACCATGTTTCTGCTCCGTATAACAATGTTAGTATATGATATAGTATCTGGTAACACGTAATCTGAGACATAGGCATTTCCGCAAGAGATACTTATCAAATCTGACGAAAATGGCTTTAACCATTGACGCTCCTATTTTAACTTCTTCATCGTCATCCCACTTATTGTTAAGTGTGGATTCTAAATATTTAAATTTACTCTTTTCAAACTGATAGTTTATATAGAGAATTGCATTCTCATGGGATTGTGATTGCTAACTATCATTAGCATGGTCTTGCTCATATTAATATTAAGATCATACTCTTTTCTTACTCGTTGATGACGTTTAAGGTAGTTTGTAGCTCCTGGATGTTTTCAGCTAGTATCGCCATATCGTTCGCATACGATTCCCGTTATATAGCTTTCAAGTGTCAATGGAATATCTTCTTGACGTATATTAAAGAAGTGTAAATGAGTATGCATCCTTTGCGAATCTCTTTGATAATTTTTATGTTGCTAATTTGCAAAGTGTGATTTAATTTGAGCTTGTTTGGTTCGAATATAGTTCATGAATTATTCGGAAGTCTTTCCTATCAATGCCGGTTTTTTGCAAGATCGGTATTAATAAATCATACTGTATGTTGTTAAATATTAATCGATAAAGTATATAAATATATTCTTCGGCTGGTCATAGCATTTTTATACGAGTAGTTGCATACAGTGCTTCTCTTGTGCCTAGACTGTTCTTAAAATCAAACTGCATATCACCTAATTTTTCTTTGCAATTGTTATATATTCTCTTATGAGTTATCTTTAGAAAGGCTTTGAGTGCATGGTTCATGAGGCTGTGACAAGCCAGTATTTCTTCTAATCTTTTAGTGTTAGTTTTCTTTGGTATAGCGGCGAAAATAGATATTAGTCAATCCGCAGGAATGCTGCCGGAATCATAGATTATGTTAAATAGTTAGTAGTTTTTTAGTGTTTACCAATTTAAATACTTCTGCACATATGTCCTCTCCTGGCGGTTTTCTGTTTTTAGGTGCTAAGAATGCATAGATCACTTCTGATTCCATTATTAGTGGATTTCTTAGTTGGCAATTTTTGAAATCTTGTATATTTTGCTTCATATGGTACCATGAATATCTATTTTTACTTCTTTCTAAGGTTTAGTTATACTCTTATGTCCTCCTATTCTTTTATGGCCTGGAGTAGAATCATTTTCTATTATTATGTTCGTTCTTTCTGATTTAGATGACATAATAATTTGATTATAGTATACAATGATCTTAATCGGCGAATCTGTGAAGATCTTTCGTAAATATTTTTGTGTGACTCTTTACGGAATGAAATATATATTACCTTTTGATATTTAAAAAAATTTTTTTAACATCTAATATTTATTGCAACTGTTACTTTATATAGAACATTCAGCAATGCATTTATCCAAAATAATAATCATGACAGGTAAGGCAATCAATGTCGTATCCTTGTACAAATGCAATACAACGCATTTGCAATACGTTATTTCGAAATATTTAATTGTGATGCATTAGATGGCATATTAGATTAAATTAAATTAAATCAAATTAAAACAAATTAATTTAATTAACTCAATAGGTCTGTAGATCTTTTTCTGTTAAGTCTTCGCACTATTTCTCTCGTCTTCATAAGATTGGCTGAGAGATTGTTTGGATACTTCTTTAGTCTGTCGCGATATCATTGATAGAACTCCTTGGCAGTTTCCTGTATGGTTCGCATATCAAGATCACAATGAAGCCTATCGTTTGTGACGTACGAGGCAGCATTAATTATCCTGAAAACTTTTGATTGATATCTTTGTAGTATCTTAAGATTAGAGTTTGTGGCTGTGTCCTAGGGTTGGATGCCGCATGTCCAAATCGTTTTTATTATAGTTTTGTATAACAGTACTTTATTCTTCAAGGACAGTTGTGAATTTCTGCCTAATAACCAGTACATTCTACTTATTGTGAATTCTAAATAGTTACGCTTAACGTATATGAGCTTCTTCCAGTTTAGTTGTTTGCCAAGATGTATGCCAAGATACTTGACATCTTTGGTTTTGTAGAGTTTCATTCAGACTTCTGAGTTCCATTCAGATAGATAGCAGAACAAGTTGCGGCATGCGTAATGAATGTGACATGAATTGATTTGTTTTCATTAACTCTGATCCGCCAAAATTTCAACCAGTTTTGTATAAGATTTAAGTTTTCTTGAAGATATTTAGACGTTATGCTGAGATCTCTGTATTGCATATATCGTCCACGAACATAGCAATGGAAACATTTGTGTCCTAGTTTGGTAAATCCAAGGTAAATAACAAATACAAAAGCGGTCCAAAGACACTGAAGGATACCTGATTTGATTTCACAAATCTCTATTACAGTGTTCTGTCGTTTAATGAAAAAATCTTTTGTTTAGATAACTTTTAAGTATAGCGTAAAATTCTTTTGGTAGATGTTGCTGGATTTTAAAAAGACCATCATACCATACCTTGTCAAATGCGACTACACCAAGAAACACAGAACAATACTTCCCTGCCTCAAAGGCTAAAGTAATTTTGTTTGCGATTCTGTGGATCTGTTCAATTGTTGCATATTTACTGCAAAAGCCAAACTGATGATTTGGTATTAGACTCCCTTCTGCAATCGCAGGCATTAATTTCTGAAGAAATAATTTCTCAAATAATTCGATAAGATAGGCAATAAACTGATAGGCAATAACTGATTGAATTGTATGATCTAACGTCGACTGGATCTTTATTTAGTTTTCATAATTATTTGAGCTCCTTTCCATTGCGGTGGGAAGTAACCTGCTCTCAATATAGTATGTAGATCTTCGATTGAGATTCCGAAGATAGATTTACCTGCGTTTTTTCATCATTTAGCAATTCTTTTAAATCTTTGATGACTTTATTTAACTTCGTCTTTATTTTTGGTGATCTGTAGTGTTGCCATTTTTTTCTCAGATTAGATTCTACTTTAGCTTTTGTTTTATCGTTGTGGATGTTAAAAAGTTCTTTGATATCATTAGATGGCATAGAGTTCCAAACTGCTTGTTGGATTGTAACATTGAAGTGCTCTATTGCTTTTATTATATCACTATGATCTTTAAGAGATATTTGTGTGTTGAGCGTGTTCCTCACTTGTTCACAAAAAAGATCCTAGTTTGTCCTTCTGTTATGCAGCACACAAGGGCAGCATCCTCTTGACTACTTCATTGTTGATATTAATTGTAATGGGAGAGTGATCCGACAGTTCTGGGCTTTTCTGGGCTTTGATTGGAAAGTATATTCTTGCTGTATCTTTTATGACTCCAAAGTCAATTATATCTGGTATCTTTTTTTTATTAGTGGGTCAGTATATTGGCATGCTTTGTGATATAATATCCAGTCGCTTATTAATGATCGTTTGATAAAGTGCTCTACTTTTAGAATTTGCTAATCTGGATTCCAATATTGATGTTTGTCAACATAATCATCAACAGCTCTGAAGCGATCGCCTAATGTTGTAAAGAAAGCTTCACTGTTCACTAACAATTATATGTTTTGGAGGACAATATATAGATGAAACAACAACAGAGCCAGACCAATCCTCAATTTCCACAGTGATGCCTTGAAAAATTCATTTTTAAAATTGTCTAGCTTATGGTGCCGTTTGTTGTTGTTGATAATAATGGCGATACCATCATGTGCTGTACCATTTGGATGTGTTGTATGGTATATTAAATAAGATGGTATTTTGAAATAATGTTTATTAGTAAAGTGGCTCTCCGATATTAATATTATATCTATTTGATTCTTAAGGATGAACATTTTTACTTGATTCATATATTGTGACAGTCCATTTGCCTTCTATGTGACTATTTTAAACGATTGAGCCATTATGATATTTAATAATAAAAACTGTTAATATGTTATTGAGTCCATTCTCTTTAAGAAACCTTTTATCATATTTTTCAGTTCCAGGATATCGCTTGTTTGCTGTTTATGTGCAGCATTTTGTGTATTGTTTGTGTATTGCTTTATTTAGTGGCATTTTGTAAAGGTGAAGTTCTTACTGCTTGAGCGTATGAGTAATTTGTCTGCATTGGTTCAGGCTGAGCTTCGCTAGCTGGTGAGGCTGGAGAAATTAATGTTTCTTTCCTAAGTGGGAACATATTCTTTTGTAGTTTCTTACACTGCGCATGTTTTGTAGTTTGCAGGACCATTGCACAGAACGCATTTGATATCCTGGCATCTCGTCTTTCTTGGACATTTGGCAGTAGCGTAATCTTTAGCGCACTTGATATATCTCTCCTGCTGGAAGCAAAAATTTTTTGTATAACCATATCGCTGGCAACTAGAGCATTGCAGTATTTCACATCTTACGTGCAGTTGCTCAAATTTCTCTTTGTATTGCAATAGGAAGTTTATATTATATATATCCTTGTTATTTGTTCTTGATTTTAATTCTATAAAAAACATAGGTAGAGGTCTCTTTGTAGTTCTTTCGATATGTTGGTTACTGTGTGACCTTTACTAATTATTGCTTGTTTTAATTATCTCATATTTATTGATGGATGTACATTTTTGAACATGACTTCAAAACTTCTTTCATCTTTCATCAAGTATGGAAATCTGTGTTTCTTGCCTGAAGTTCTTTAATTATTGATGTATATTTAACAGAAGTTTAGGCTTGAATTTTAACCTGAATGTTATTTAATAGTTTGATATTGTATTCATTTTTAGCAATTTTATCTAATAGAGTTGTAAGTGGGATGATGTTTGCAATTCCAGCCATAAATTGGTAGAGGTTTCGGTACTTTGTTATCTTCTGTGTTCATTTGTCTGGGTATTGCACATCCTGAGCAAACCGATTTTGCAACGATATTTGAGAACCGAGTACGTTTCGATATATGTGTGTATATATATATATATATATATATATATATATATATATATAATACATGTATGTTTAGAAGCATAGTTTAGGTGCAATGCATAGATAGATTCTGGACTGTTACGAAGCCTTTTTTTGTTGGATATAATCTCCTTCCAATTGTCAGCTATGTCCTGCCTGTCCATAGTTTTGTTTTTCCCTTCATGATTTACGTGTATATTCTCTGGAGAACTTGGTTTTCTTTACCTAGAAAAAAGTCCTTTGGTATGCTTTGCATAGTGACTCCGCCTGTGGAGATGTCCTCCGGGAACTCTACAGAGCGTCTTCGGGAACTCCAAGGAGCGCCCGGGGGAGATCATACCATTGCCGGTCTCAAGCCCGGATAAGAAGGAGGAGGGAGAGAGGTTCAGGTCGCCTCAATAAGCGGCAAAAGCAACACGCCGTTGGCGGTGCTTGTGTTTCACCGCACAAAGCAACACACGCTGTCGGTCTTTCGACCGTACATAAGATCAATTGGTAACTATGACTCTCTATTGCATCGTAATACGTAACGTATTACCGTACGAACATCGTACATCTAACTGRTCGGATTATTGTTGACGAAGAGGGCACGTCAAATGGCTATGATTAGGCTATGAAAGGAATATAATGCTTGGTACACATTGAAATTATATGAACGATTCAGGAGATGGACGAAGAAGCCTCGGACGCTGGGGCCTTCGGTCTCGAGGCCTCAGCGGCGGAATTTTCCGCTGTGGATAGGGAGACCACTGTTGACGATATGGCTAGTCAAATGGAATATGAATACGATCTACCTCTACAGGCTGCAAGCGTAAAATGTAAAGCTTGCGCCGAGCGCAACAGAACTGTGATGTTCTTTGCGGTAAGAGCGCTCAGCCGACACATCGCTGAGCAACACAGCGACGCACGCGTCGTCTSGAAATGCGCTCAATGTGGCAAGGGATTTATAAAGCTGCACGCCACCGAGTGCCACATCCCCAAGTGCAAGGGAGTGGTCGAAATGCCTCAAGCATTCCCATGCGAGCGGTGCCAGAAAAGCTTTGGCACCGCAATAGGCTGTTCCCAGCACGAACGGCACGCTCACCCGGAACTTAGGAACCAAAAGCGTCGAGAGGCAGCCGAAGCGCCTACGCGTGGGCCCGGGAGAACTCCCAC
>JAHMML010000119.1:134825-147625 GCA_020341155.1 Eciton burchellii | reverse complement strand
GAACTCAGTGGCGTGCAGCTTTAGATATCCTTTGCGACATTGAGCGCATTTCCAGACGGCGAATGCGTCGCTGCGTTGCTCAGCGATATGTCGGCTGAGCGCTCTTAATGTAAAGAGTAATACAGCTCTGCTATCTTCGGCGCAATCGTTACATGTGACACTTGCGGCCTGTAGAGCTAAGTCATAARCATGTWCGTTTTGACTAGCCATGTCGTCAACAGTGATCTGCCTATCCACAGCGGAAAATTCCGCTGTTGAGTCCTCGAGACCGAAGGCCCCAGCGTCCGAGGCTTCATTTTCCATCTGCATCTGTTTCGTTGATTAATTACCCATTTGTACCAAACATTGTGTTCCTTCCATAGCCATATCATATCATTTGACGTGCCCTGTTCGTCATCAGTTATCCGACCAGTCATACGTACGATGTTCGTACAATAATACGTTACGTATTACAATGCAATGGAAAGTCATAGTTACCAAGTAATCATACGATGTACAGGTATAAAGGCGTACAGGAGTAATACAGGTGTATGCGTGTACAGGAGTACTACAGGTGTGCAGGAGTAACACAGTGTTACAAGAGTAGTACAGTTGTATAGGGTGCAAGAGAACTACAGGAGTTCACGTGATGTACAGGGGTATAGGAGTTGTAGAGGAGTAATGGAGTATAGTTGTAGTGCAGGGGTACAATGAGTACAGGGGTAGTACAGGGGTACGGACGTACTACAGTGATACAGGAAAAATACAGGGGCAAAGTGGTACACGGGTACAACAATAATTTAGTTGTGCAGGTGTATCCGAGTAGTACAGTGATACAATTGGTCCAGGATTAGTACAAGTTTACAGGAGATAAGGCTATAGGGGTACTGTAGTACTACGGGGTACAGGAATAATGCAGGGTTACAAGGATAATACAATTGTATAGGAGTTCATGAGTACTACAGTGATTCAGGTACAGGAGTTAAGGAGTTGTACAGGAGTTAAGGAGTTGTACAGGACTCAGGGGTGCAGTAGTAGTACAAAGGTACAGGTCTACAGGTGTAGTACACGGGTACAGTGTTACAGGATTAATGGAGGGTTACAGCGGTGCAGGTGTAGCACAGGGGTACAACGGGTACATGATTAGTACAGGGGTACAGGAGTACTACAGGGATACAGGGAAAGTACAGTGGTACAGGTGAGCTGGCGTACAGGAATAGTTCATTTCTGCAGGGGTACAGAAGTAGTGCAGTGATACAATAGTTCCAGGAGTTGAACAAGGGTACGGGAGTAGTACAGAGGTATAGGAGTACGGGAATACTACAGGGGTACAGAAGTAGTACAGGATTACAAGATTAGTACAATTTTATAGGTGTACATATGTACTACAGTGGTATAGGTGTTGGACAGGAGTACAGTAGTATAGGACTACAGTAGTACAAAAGTAATACAGGGGTGCAGAAGTAGTACAGGCATACAGGGGTACAAGTGTACAGTAGTTGTACACTGTTTCTATGGTACAAGTTTTTCACACTTGTGGAAGTGTACAGGAATAGTACACAAGTACATTGGGTACAGGCGTATTGCAGGGGTACAGGAGAAGTACAGGAGTACAGGAGTTGTACAGGAGTACAAGAGTAGTACAGGACTACAGGGGTACGGGAACAGTACAGGGTTACATGTGTACAGGAGTAGAACAGCGTTACAGGTGTGCAGGAGTAGTACCGTTGTACAGTGTTATAGAGGTAGTAAAGGAATGCAGGATTATAGGAGTAGATCGTGGTAAAGAAACAGATCTATAGGATCAGACCTATAGGAGTAGGACTGCGGTATATGGATACAGGAGTAGTACAGGTGTGCATTAGTACAGGGGTACAAGGGTACAGCAGTAGTTCAGGGGYATATGGATTCAGGAGTAGTACAGTATCACAGGAGTAGTACAGGTGTATATGTGTTCAAGCATAGTACACGGGTACAGGAGTACAGGAGGAGTACAGGGGTACATTAGTACAGAAGTAATACAGGTATACAGGGATACATGGGTATTACAGTAGTACTGGGTACAGGATTATTACAAAGGTACAAAGTGTACAGAAGTAGTACAGRGGTACAGTAGTAGTGCAACACTACATTGGTCCAGGAGTAGTATAGGCGTATATGGGGTTCATGAGWTGTACAGTGGWACTGCAGTAGTGCAAGGATACACGGGTACAGGAGTACTAGATGACTACAGGGGTGGAACAGTGATACAGGAGTAGCTCGGGACTACATGGCTCCCGGTGTAGTACATGAGAACAGGGGTACAGGAGTTATACATGGCTAGTACAGTGGTATAGAAGTAGTAAAGTGGTACTGGGGAAAAGCAGGTTTTCACCGGTTGTACACGGGTACACGGGTACTGGAGTAGTACAGGGGAAACGGTTTCATGTGTAGTACAGTTGTACAGGATTAGTACAGAGGTATAGAGGTTCAGGAGTACTACAGGGGTTCAACAGTAGTACAGGGGTATAGAAGTAATACAGCACTAAATGGGTAGGAATAGTACAGAGGTACAGGGGAATATGAATAATACAAGAGTTCAATGGGTACAGGAGTCGTACATTCGTAAAAGCGTTCAGGAGTAGCACAGGATTAGTACAGGGATGCAGAGGTAGCTTAGTTGAACTGGTGTATTGCAGGTGTTCACGGCTAGTACATGAGTACACGAGTACATGAATTGTACAGTTGTACACGGGAGCAGGAGTAGTACAGATCTACAGGAGTAGTACAGATCTACTAGGGGTCCAGGATTGGTACAGGGATACAGGAGTAATACATGGGTACAGAAGTAGTACTGGAGTAGGGGGGTACAGGAATGGTACAGTTTCAGCACAGTTGAATGGGTGCAGTATAGTGGCACTGTGTTACGTGTACATTGGGTTTGGGTACAGAAGTTCAGGGCTACAGGGTTACAGGAGACATACAAGGGTAATTCAAGTGTACAGGATAATACAGTTTTACTGGGTTAGTACAGGGTTACTGTGTAGTGCAGGTGTACAAGTGTACAGAGGTAGTATAGGGCTACATGGGTACAGGACTAGTACAGATGTACAGGAGTATTGCAATGGTACAGGAGCAGTACAGGGGTACACAGGAACAGTAGTACTAGAGGAGTGCAGGTGTAGTACAGTGGTAGAGGTGTAGTACAGGACTTCATTGGTCCTGGAGTAGTGCAGGATTACAGGAGCACAGGAATTGTACTGTTATATAGGGGTACAGGAGTAGAACAGTGGTAGAACAGGCTTACAGGTGTAGTACAGTGATAGTACAGGGTAAAAGTGTAGTACAGGCGTACAGGGTTACAATAGTAATAAAGTGCTACAAGGTACAGGAGTTGAACAGATGTACATGGGTGCAGGAGTACAAGTGGTCACGGGTAGAGGAGTCGTACATGAGTAAAAGAGTAGTGCAGGAGTATAATTAGTATAAGTAGTACAGCGGTATAATTTTTCTGGTGTGTTATAGGGGTACAGGTGTAGTACACGGGTGCAGGAGTAGTATAGTGGTGTATCGGTTCATGATTCCTAAAGGGGTACAGGAGATGTACAGGAGTGCAGAAGTAGCATAGTACTAGAAGTGTCCAGGAGTAGTACAGGAGTGCAGGAGTAGTACAGTGGTACACGGGTACAAAAGTAATACAGTCATACAGAGGTAGTACAGGGGTATAGTTGTATAGGAGTACTACAGTGTACAGGAGTAGTACAGGGTTACATGTGAAGTACAGGGGTACAGGGGTACAAGAATAGCACAGGGGTTAAAGTGGTACAGGAGGAGTACAGGGGTAAAGGGATCCATGAGTAGTACAGGTGTACACGGGTGCATTAGTGATACAGTGGTACAGAGGTACAGGAGTACTAGAAGAGTACAGGAGTGGGACAGGGGTACAGAAATAGTACAGGACTACATACGTCCAGGACTAGTACTGGGGTAGTGGGTTACAGCTGTATTACACGGTTGCAGGAGTACATGTATGGTACATGTGTAGTACAGGGGTGCAGGAGTAGTACATTTGTACTGGTGTGCAAGAGTATTAGAATGGTACAGGTGTACAAGGGTAGTACAGTGTTACAGCGGTACAATTATGTATGCGTGCGCAGGAGTAAAGGAGTTGTATAGAGGTACAATGGGTACAGGGATAAGACAGCGGTATAGTTGTACAGGAGAAGTGCAAGTGGTCAGGGATACAGGTGTACTACAGGGTTACAGCGGTACAGGTATAGTTCAGTTGTTCAGGAGTAGTGGAGTAGTACAGTGATACAATTGGTCCAGTAGTACAGGGGTACAGCAGTAGTACAGTGGTATAAAGGTACAGGAGTACTATAGGTGTATAGTAGTACTACAGTGTTGCAAGATTGGTACAGCTGTAAAGGTGTACAGGAGTACTACAGGGGTTCAGCGGATGTACAGGGGTACAAGGGTAGTAGAGAAGTAAAGGAGTACAGTTGTAGTACACGGGGAATATGGGTGCAAGTGAAGTACGGGTGTACAGGAATACTACAGGGGTAGAGGAAACGTACAGGGGTACAAGTGTACAGGAGAACAGGAGTAGTTCAGTTTTGCAGGGGTACAAGTGTATTACAGCGGTATGGGGGTACAGGAAAAGGATAGGGGTACAGGATTAGTACGGGGTTAAAAGAGTAGTACAATTGTATAGGAGTACAGGAGTACTAGAGTGATATAGGGGTTGTACAGGAGTCAGGAGTAGTACAGGACAACAGGAGTACAGGAGTAATACAGGGATTCAGAAGCAGTACAGAYGTACAGGGATACAGATGTACARGTGTTGTACAGTATTACAGTCGTACAAGTTTTGTACAATTGTGAAATACAGAAGTAATACAGAAGTTTACATTGGGTACAGACTTAAGTAGGAGTTAAGGAGGGGTAAAGGAGAAGTACAGGATTATAGGAGTTGTACAGGAGTTCAGGAGTAGAACAGGACTACAGGGGTACAGAAACAATACAAGGGTACATGTGTACAGGTTTTGACCTGCAGTATGGGAGTAGTACGGGGGTGGTGGAAAGATACATAGTTACAAGGATATAGCAGTAGTTCTGAGGCACATGGGTTCAGCAGTAGTACAGGGTTACAGGAGTAATACAGGGGTATATGTGTACAAGCATAGTACATAAGTACAGGAATACAGGAGGAGTACGGGGGTACATTAGTACAGGAGTAATACAGGTGTACAGAGTTACAGGGGTTGTAGAGTAGTACTGGGTAAAGGATTATTACAAAGGTACAACGTGTACAGAAGTAGTACAGGGGTACAGGAGTCCTGCAGAGGTCCTGGAGTTATACATTGGTACAGGTGTACAGCAGTTGAACAGGGGCAAAGAGATAGAGGAGTTGTACTGTGTTACATGGGGTACATGATATGTATAGGGCTACAAATTGTACCGGATTGTTACATGTGTACAGGGGTATAGAAGTAGTAAAGTGGTAATATAGGGGTACAGGGTTAGTTCATTCGTATTGGGGTAGTGAAGTGTTGCACAAGTAGTACAGGTGTACACGGCTACTGCAGTGGTACAGATGTACATGGGTATAGGAGTAGTACTGTTGTACAGCAGTAGTGCAGCGGTATAGGTGTACAGGAGTACTAGAGGAGTACAGGAGTAGAACAGGGGTACAGAAGAAGCACAGTACTACATGGCGCCCGGAGTAGTACAGGGGTACAGGGGGCAGGAGTTGTTTAGGGTTACAGAGGTACAGGAATGGTACAGGTGTACATGGTTACAGGAGTAATACAAAGAAACAAGTTTGCTGGGGTAGGTAGGTAGGTTATAGGGGTACACGGTTACATGAGTAGTACAGTACTACAGTAGTCCATTGGTGGTACCGGGTACAGTTGTACAGGGGTAGTTCAGAGGTACAGGGATACAGGAGACGTACATAGTTACAGGGGTACAAGTATAGTACATGTGTGCATGGCTATAGTGTTACAATTGGTATTCCAGTCATAGATGAATATAGGAGTACAAGTTTTGTACAATTGTGCAGTTGTACAGGAGTAATACAAAAGTACATTGGGTACAGGCTTAGTGCAGTGATAAAGGAGAAGTACAAGAGTACAGGAGTTGTACAGAAGTGCAGGTGTAGTACAGGAATACAGGGGTACCGGAACAGTACTGGGGTACATGTATACAGGTGTTGAACTGCAGTACAGTAGTACAGGGGTAGAGGAGAGATACATGTTTACAAGGATATAGCAGTAGTTCTGGGACATATGGATTCAGGAGTAGTACAGGGGTACACCTGTGCAGGTATAGTACAGGTGTACAGTGGAACAGGTGTTGTACAGGTGTACAGGGGAACTGGAGTAGTGCAGTTCTACAGGTGTACAGCAGTATTACAGGATCACAGTTATATAGGTGTAGTACAGGTTTACAGGGGTACAAGGAGATGTTCAGGGGCACTGGTACAAGACTAGTACAGGGGTAGTACCAGTGTATAGGGGTAATACAGTTGTACTGGGTACAGTACAGTGTGGTATAGGGTACATAGGTACAGGAGATGCACAGGGGTACACGGGTACAGGATTAGTGCAGGGTTACAATAGTGATGTGTTACAGGAGTAGTGCAGTGCCACAAAGTTACAAGAGTATTATTGATATCCTTTCTCCTGTACCCTGAACCCTTGTCCTGGATTAGTACAGGGATACAGGAGTATTACAGTGTTATAGGAGTAAAGGAGTACTACAAGGGTACAAGTGTAGTACAAGGATATAGAAGTAGTACAGTTGTGTATGGGTTCATGAGTACTACATGGGTACAGATGTTGTACAGGAGTACAGAATTAGTAAAGTACTACAGGGGTCCAGGAGATGTACAGGGGTACAGGAGTTCAGGAGTTGTACAGGGGTACACGGGTACGGGACTAATACAGTTGTACTGGGGTAGTACAAGGGTATAGGTGCAAAGATGCAATACAGTGTACAGTAGTAGTATAGGAGTACAGGAAATTTACAGGGGTACAGATGTACAGGTGTACTAGGGGAGTACACATGTAGAACAGGAGTAAAGGGGTAGCACAGTACTACATATGTCCAGGAATAATACAGGCTTACAGGAGTAGTACAGCGTTACAGGAGATGTACAAGGGTACAGGTGTAGTGCATGGGTGCAGGAGTAGTACAGGTGTACAGGTGTATGGGAGTATTACAGGCGTACAGGTGTACAGCAGTAGATCAATTACACAGTGGTATAAGTATTGTACGCGTGTGCATAGGTACAGGAGTAGTACAGAGGTACATTTTGTGCAGGAATAGCACAGGTGGACAGGAGTAGTACAGGGGTATATAGGTACAGTAGATGTACTTTGGTAGTACATAGTTTCAGGGGTAGTACTGTGATACTTGCGTTGTGCAAGGGTACACGAATCTTACAGTGGTACACGGGTACAAGAGTAATAGAGGAATACACGGGTACAGGATTAGTGCAGGGCTACAGGAGTAGTTCAGTGGTAYAGGAGTAGTACATGGGTACAGGAGTACAGGAGGACTAGAGGGGTAYAGGAGTAATACAGTGGTACAAGATTAGTGCTGGACTACATAGTTCCAGGAGTAGTGCAAGTGTATATGGATATAGGAGTAGTACGGGAATACATGTGTCCAGGAGTAGTACAGGATACAGTGATACGGGAGTAGTGCAGGGTTACAGGAGATATAACTGGTACAGGTCCAGTACATAGGTGCAGGAGTATTACAGGAATACAATGGTGCAGGAGTAGTACAGGTGTACTTTGGTGCAGGACAGGTGTACAAGTGTATAGGAGTATTACAGGATTACATATGTACTGGAGTAGTTGAACGTTACAGAGGTAAAGTATTGTACGCGTATGCAGAGGTACAGGAACAGTACAGAGGTACAATGTGTACAGGAATAGTACAAGTGTACAGGAGTAGTACAGGGGTATATGGGTACAGGAGTACTGCAGGTGTACTGGAGTAGTACAGGGGTACATGAGTTGTACAGTGGTACAATGTGTACAGAAGTAGTACTGGGGTACAGGAGTACTACAGGCGTATAGGGATACCGGATTACTGCAGTGATGCAGTAGCGGTACAGGAGATGTAAATTGRTATTAYACGATTTCAGTGTTGTACAGTGGTACTGGGGTTGTGCAAGGATACACGGGTAGTAGTGTGGTACAAGGATACAGAAGCAGTACAGGTGTACACGGGTACAGGAGTAGTACAGGGGTACACGGGTACAAGGTTAGTGCAGTGGTACATGAGTAGTACAGGACTACATGGTTCCAGGATGATTACAGAAGTACACGTGTGCAGGTGTAGTACAGGGGTCCACGGTTACAGGTGTATTACAGGTGTACAGGAGTATTTAAGGGATACAGGAGTAGTAAAGTGGTGTAGGAGTACAGGAGTAGTACAATGATACAGTGGTATAGGGTTACTACAGGAGTGCAGGAGTAGTAAAGAGGTCCAGGAGTAGTACAGAGGTGTAAGTGTACATGAGTACTACTGGAGTACAGGCTTTGTACAGGAATACAGGATTAGTACAGATCTACAGGGGTCCAAGAATAGTACAGGGTACAGAGACACAGGAATGGTACAGGAGTTCGTAGGTACTGGAGTAGTACAGGGATACAAGGGTGCAGTGAAAATACTGGGGTACACGTATGCAGGAGTAGTACAGGTGTAAACCGGTAGATGTGTATTACATGCGTGCACGGTTGCAAGAATAGAAAAGTGTTACACGGGTACAGGGGTAGTACAGGGTTTCAGGGGACCAGAAATAGTACTACAGTACAAGGGAACAGGAGTAGTACAGGCGTAAACATTTACAGGTCTAGTACAGATGTACACGGGTGGAAGATGAGTACAGGCGAATACGGATAGTACTGGGGTACATGGTTACATGAGTAGTTCATGGGTACAGGGGTACAGGTGTAGTACAGGGGAACAGGCGTAGTACAGTGGTTTAGGTCTACAGGCGTAGAACAGGGATACAATGTGTACAGGAGTAGTACAGGAGTACAAGTACAGGAGTACAGAAGTAGTACGGTGGTGTAGTGGTACAGGCGTAGTACATGGTACAATGGGTACAGGAGTAGCACGGGGGTACATGTGTCCAGGTATTGTACAGTTTTACACGGGTACAGGAGTAGTAGAGGGGTACAGGTGTGATACAGGGATACATTTGTACAGGACTACTATAGGGGAACAGGATTAGTACAGGAGTAGTACAGGATTATATGTGGCCGGGTGTAGTACAGGTGTAAAAGGGAACAGGGCTAGTACAATATACCGGGGGTAATGGCATAGTATAGGTGTATAAAGGTACAGTAGTTTTAAAGTGGTACAGAGGTGCAAATGTAATTCAGGAGTACACGGGTGTAGGAGTAGTACAGGAATACCCGGGTCCAGAAGTAGTACACCTGTACACGGGTACAGGTTTAGTACACGCGTAAATGGTTGCAAGTGTAATATGCCTGACAACAGTATCACGGGTAGTGCAAGGATACAGGAGTACATGAATGGTACAGGTCTAGTACAAGGGTGCAGGAGTAGTACAGCGGTACACGTATGCATCAGTAATATAGGGTGGCTCGGATGCAGGAGTTGTACTATGGTACACGGGTGCAGGAGTACTACATCCGTACACGGGTGCAGGTGTAGTACAGGAGTACCCGATTGCAATACTAGTTCAGGTGTACACGAGTACAGGTGTAATACAGTGGTACAGGAGTATTACATGGTTACAGGATAAGAACTGTGGTACAAGTGTAGTACATAGGTTCAGGAATAGGACAGGAGTATATTACTGCAGGAGTCGTACAGTTGTACTAGGGTGCAGCAGTATTACAGTGGTACACGTGTGCAGATGAAGTACAGCTGTGCAGGGAAGCAGGTGTTGTACAGGAGTACCAGAGAAGTACAGTTGTACAGGAGTACAGGAGTATTACAGAGTTACAGGTGTAAAGGTGTAATACAGGGTTACAGGGTTTCAAATATGTCACACGTTAGTAAGGTACAATGGGTACATAATTTGTACAGGTGTATAGGAGTACAGGAGTACTAATTGGGAACAGGAGTAGTGCAGGGATTCAGGAGATATACTGGGGTGTAGTGGTATAATAGTACTACAGGTGTACAGGGGATATACAAGTTTACAGGAGTAGTGCTGGAATTCAGGGGTCCAGGATGAGAAAAGGGGTTCAGTGGTGCAGGAGTAGTACAGCGGTACACGGGTATAGTAGTAATACAGTTTTACAGGTGTGGTACAGGTGTATAGCGGAATAGGAGTACTACAGTGTGCAGGAGTAGTACTGGGGTAGAGGAGTAGTGCATAGGAGTGCAGTAGTGTTATGTGGTTTCAGGAGTAGTATAGGGGACCAGATGTCCTGGAGTAGTACAGGGATTCAAGGGTACAATAGTAGTAAAGGAAAACATTGGTGCAGGTGTAGTACAGGGGCACACGTGTACAGAAGTAATACATGTGTTTAATGGGTACAGGAGATGTACAGGGGTGCAGGTTACGGTAGTAGTAGAAGGATAGTACAGTGGTACAAGTGTAGAACTGCAGAATATGGTCGGCGGTCGGCCAAAGCCTATCGCCACTCTGACACGCTAAGTTGTAGAACACCGTGACCACAGGGCCGCGATGACTTCGCGGCATGCGCTCTGCCTAACCCAGTAAGTAAGGAAACTATGAAAGTAGTGGTATTTCACCGGCCACCTTTTCTGGTCTCCCATTTATGCTACACCTCTCATGCCTTCTTACAGTGCCAGATACGAATCAAGTATATTAGGGTCTACTATTCCCGCTAATTCTTCCAAGTCCGTTCCCTTGGTTTCGCTAGATAGTAGATAGGGACAGTGGGAATCTCGTTAATCCATTCATGCATGTCATGAATTAGGAGACGAGGCATTTGGCTACATTTCGTTATCGTGGGCATGAAGTTTCCACGGGCATACTTTCAGGTTTTTACCTTACCATTAGGCTAATGCATCAAGTCAGCTCCGCGCCAGGCTGCCAGTTCAAAGTCTAGGACTTTGATGTGAATGGCGCACGAAGAGAACAGCCGAATTGTTTGCGCCGCCACGGATTCCTCGCAAGGGGGTTCCGTGAATGACTAGTGACAAAATCCGTGCATGCAAGGCTCGGTTGGAACTATAGCCGATCGTTTCGCGACCTTGCTTCCGCATGCCACACTATATACAGCTATAGTGCCACTAAGATAATCTGTTGCCCTTGCTGCACATACTTCTACGATTCACCAATAGAAATAAAGTTAAACGTGCCATTTMCCCTTGCTCGCTAATTAAGAGAGCCGTTGCGATTCCCGCCGTTTACCCGCGCTTCTTGAATATCTTCACGTTGACATTCAGAGCACTGGGCAGAAAATACAGTCAACACACGCGAAGGCCATTGCAACCTTGGGAGGTAGCGCGATCATTTGCGGTGCTGCACGGAACAGCACCATCACCAGCAGCATCAACCTCATTGGATTGACTACAGTAGATGGACGGTGCTCTGGCACACAGTATAGTGCCCGTATGGAACCTGGGACAAAGTAGTTGTATAAGCCTGCATCAGAATCACTCTTAACGGCTAAGAGATCCCGATTGAACGTATGACGTCGCAATTAATACTTCCTTCGGGGCAACATTGCGCCTGGCGAGGAGAATGTTAAGATTCGTAAAACGGGCAATCCTTTTGGTCAGTAATCCCCCAGAATAGCTTCCAGTTCGGCCGATACAATATCATTTACTAAGGTATGGCAATTAAATGCCGAAAAACAACCAAACAATTCTGACAGTTTTCACCGTCACAACACAAGATACAACCTTCTAGTTAGCAAGAAATGCAGAATTTAACTAATGCGGATATATTATGACAGAGACGGAACATCCCAAGTTATTCATACTAGAGACGCAACGAGGAAGGACGTTCAAAGCAAAATAAAATGTCTCGGTCTACACTCACGACATTTTAGCATACATGAACTCAAAATTCGTGTACGTCGAAAAACACTTAAAAACCAAATAACTAAACTCTATGCGAATATAATGTAACAAAAGTGTGCGCTAGAGGAGCAAATGCTCTAAGATGCTTTATTGTTCTCCAGCACTGCACACGACCAGATGGCATTCCGAGTTAAGAAGACAGCAGGCTACACAGACGTCAAGGCAAGAGAAGTTACTCATTTGTTCAAATGTATTCCAGTCGAATGCCGAGCCAGGCAGACGAATGAATGCCATAACGAGTTACCAGTTACATATCAAAACCAAACATATTTCCTCACGCCGAGAACCAGAATCGTAATCAAATAAGGAACCCCAAGTGATTGCGACGAGCTACTGCCAATCATATTCATGATTCACGACTCCTGGTTCCCATCGATGCCGAGACTGGTCGAAACAATACCTCCACCTAATATTCAGCATCTGAAGCGTCCTACATGGAAATACGTAAAAAGAGCAACCATTGCCACAAGCGGAATCTACTCGACAAGCGATCTAGAACGCCTCCGGTGCCACATCATGTTTCCCGTGGAAAAAACCTCCATGCAAATCATCATAGCAAGAGGGGTAACGGGACAACGCATACAGCAGGGGAGCATCTACATAATAAACCCTTTGGACGAAAACTCTCGCCATAAAATAGCAGAGAGTACAGGAGCACGTATTTGTAAGTTATTCATCACATTTGAATCAGCCAGCGCGGGTATCCTCGCAATATTCATAATTGCACGGCTCGTCAAATTGATCTTCGACACAATTATACACGGAAATTATACGCCTTACACTCTTTC
>JAHMML010000119.1:81760-107251 GCA_020341155.1 Eciton burchellii | reverse complement strand
GATGTACAGTTGTTCATGAGTGGTTTAGGACTACAGGGGTCCAGGAGTAGTACAGAGGTACAGCGGTGCAGGTGTTGTACAGGTGTACAGGGGAACCAATGTAGAGCATTTGTGCAGATGTACGGGAGTATTACAGGCTCACAGGTGTACAGGATTAGTACAGGTTTACAGAGGTACAGGAGAAGTTCAGGGGCAATGAGTACAAGAGTAGTATAGGCGTAATACAGTTGCACTGGGGTACAGTGTTACTGTGTGCTACAAGGGTACAGGGGTACAGGAGATGTACAGGGGTACACGGGTACAGGATTAGTACAGGGTTACAGTATAGCTGTGGTACAGGAGTAGTGCAGTATCACAAAGTTACAAGAGATTTTCTGAGGTATAGGGGTTCTGGAGTACAGGGGTACAGGGGTACACGTGTAGTATAGTGGTACAGGTTTACAGGAGTGCAATGTTAGTACAGGGTTACAGACTAGTACATTGGTACTGGGCTAGTGCACCGTTTCACGTATAATACAGGAGTACGCGGGAACAGAAGTAGTACAGTTGTACAGAGGTACAGTTCTATCAGGGACGAGGAGTAGTATAGTGGAACAGGGGTACATGAATAGTACAGGTGTATAATGTGTACACGAGTAAAACATTGGTACAAGTGTACAGTAATATTACATTGGACGTACAGGGGTACAGGGGTAGTACAGTGTTACTGAAGTTGTTCAATGTTTCACGGCTAGTACAGGGGTAATCGGGTACTGATGTGGAACAGGGGTACACGRTTACAGGARTAGTASARGTATRCAGCAGTAGTAACGAACTACAGCGGTACAGAAGTAGTACAGGTGTACAGGAGTARTCGRGGGTATAGGGTACACGGTTATAGGAGTAGTACAGGGATAGTACAGGTGTACAAGTGTCGTATTGTCATAGCAATACAGGGGTATAGGGATACAAGTATAGTACATGTGTACATGGTTACAGGAGAAGTACAGGGGTATAGGTATAGTACAGGTGTACATGGTTACAGGAGGAGTACAGGAGTACCCGGTTATAGGAGTAGTACACGAGTACATGTGTAATAAAGTGGTACAGGAGTAGTACAGGATTATATGGATCCCGGAGTAGTACAGTGCTACAGGTACACTGTAGTAATACAAGGGTAGAGATGTAGTATTGCTTGACAGGGGTGAGGGAGTAGTACAGGGATACAGGTGTACAGGAGCAGTACAGGGGTATAGGAGTAGTATAGGGGTACAGTTGTTCAGGAGCGTCACAGGTGTACAGGGATACAGGAGTAGGATAGGGGTACAGGTGTACAGGAGARGTACAATTATGCAATGGATGCAGAAGAAGTACAGGGTATCAGGGGTCCAGGAGTAGTACAGGTGCAGTACAGGCTTACAGCTGTAGTACAGTGCTAGTGGTATAATACATGGGTACAACGGTATTACAGAGTATAGGACTACAGGAATAGTACAGAAATACAGGGGTACATGAGTTACACAGGGGCGCACGTGTGCAGGTGTCGTACAGAAGTACACGGTTATAGGAGTAATACATRTGTACAGGAGYATTACAGGGTACAGGTGTAGTACAGTGGTATAGGGATACAGCTGTACTACCRTTGTATAATGGTACAGGAGTACTAAAGTGGTAAAGTAGTAGTACAGGGGAACAGAASTAGTACAGATATGTAGGGGTACATGAGTACAACAGGGATACAAGCTTTGTACWGGAATACAGGAATAGTGTAGTTCCACAGGGGTCCAAGAGTAGTYAACGGTACAGGGACTCAGGAGTAGGACAGGGTTACAGAGAATCAGGGATAGTACAAGATTACGTAGGTACAGGAGTAGTACAGGGATACAAGGGTGAAGTGGTAATGCAGGGGTAGACGTGTGCATGTGTAGTACAGGGTTACACGGCACAGGTATAGTACAGGTGTACACGGGAACAGGAGTAGTTCAAGGGGTACAGGATTAGTACGGTTGTTCATGAGTGGTCAGTTCATGGTCCTGTCAGTTTGACAGGACTACAAGGCTCCAAGTGTTGTTCAGGGCTATAGGAGTGCAAGCGTAGTCCAGAGGTACTCGGGTGCAGGAGTAATACCGGGGTACAGGAGTAGCACAGGTTTATATAGGTATAGGAGTACTACAGTAGTACAGGAGTAGTACAGGTGTATAGGGGTTGTACAGGGGTGCAGGGGATTATAGTTATACTGGGACAAGCAGATATACGAGAGTACAAGAGTAGTAAAGGACTACAAGTGTCCAGGAATGGTACAAGGTTACAGCGGCGGATGAGAAGTACAGGGGTACACGTGTACAGTAGTAATACAGTTTTACAGGAGTAGTACAGGTGTATAGTTGTATAGGTGTGCTGAATTGTAAAGCTGTAGTCCAGGTTATAGGGGTGCAGTAGTACTATATGGTTTCAGGAGTAGTACAAGGAAACAGGTGTACAGGAGTAGTACAGGGATTCAGGACTACAGTAGCAGTAAGGAGTTACACGTGAACAGGTGCAGTACAGGTGTACAGGGAATCAGGTGTTGTACAAGTGTACAGGGGTACAGGGTAATGCAGTTGTACTGGTGTACCGGAGTATTATAGGGTTACAGGTGTACAGGAATAGTACATGGTTACAGGGGTACAAGTATTTTAGACGTGTACAAGTGTTCAGGAGTAGTACAAGGTGTAATACAGGACATCATGGGTACAGGAGTGTACAGGGATACAGGAGCAGTACAGTGTTACAAAAGTACAAGAATAGTACAGGAGTACATCGGTACAGGAGTAATACAGTAGTACAAAGATGCATGGTACAATAGTACAGGTTTACACGAGTTCAGGAATAGTACACGAGTACAGGTGTAATGCAGTGGTACAGGAGTAGGACRGGATTACGGGAGAAGTACAGGGGTACATATATTGTACATAGCTGCAGGAGTAGTACAATTGTACAGCGTTTATGGGTAGTACCGTGGTACCTGTTTGCAGTAGCACTACAAGAGCACAGGGGAATATGTGTTATCCAGATGCACAGATTTACAGGTTTAGTACAGGAACAAAGGTATATAGGAGAAATAAAGATGTTCAAGGTACAGGAATAGAACAGGAGTGCTGTGCTACAGGAGCAGTACATGTGCACAGGTGCACAGGAGTAGCCCAGGGATACTGTTGTAGACGAATATTAAAGAAGTACAATTGGTACAGGTTCGGGGGTATAGTGGTACAGGAGTAATACATGTGTAGTACAGTAGTATGGGTGTAGTACAGTGGTACTGGTGTAGTATAGGGGATCAGGACTTGTACAGGCGTACATGAGTAGTACTGTACTAGATGGGTCCTGGAGTAGTACAGCGGTATAGGTGTACAGGAGTAGTACAGGGTTATAGTGGTACAAGTTGTTCAGGATTCYGATAGATGATTTACTCAGATGTTTCTCGATATCGCAAATATGAATTTAATTACGATTAACAAGCGAATAAATGTCTCGCCGATAATGTTGTCGAAACAAACAACAATGAAAAGGGGGAATTGTTACCGTTCTGCCGTTGCCAAGAGGTGAGAAAGAATCAATGTTTTGCGAGAATCCAGAGGCAACGGTCACTTTTGTTAGAGCTGCGATCAAAAAYATTATAACTGTACATTTATCATCATTTCATTAAAGGAGATTGTTGTATTTTTCTACGGCTCTCATCTTTACCGAATACACTTTCCTCGAACCGGCACATAAAATAAATATCTAAACGGTGTTACGCGAATTTATCGAAGGCGCTGTAACACCAGTATAGTACACGTGTGCAGGGGTATAAGAGTAGTACAGGGTTAAAATGGGTACAGGAATTGTGCAGGGGTACAGGAGTACTACAGGAGTACATGTGTAGTAGAGGGATGCAGGAGTAGTACAGGAGTACAGGGGTCCAGGAGTAGTACAGGGGTACAGTCATGCAGGATTAGTAGAAGGGTACAGTGCTACAGTTATATTACTGGGGTAGTGCAGGGGTACA
The DNA here is from genome assembly GCA_020341155.1 of Eciton burchellii. NCBI lineage: Eukaryota > Metazoa > Arthropoda > Insecta > Hymenoptera > Formicidae > Eciton > Eciton burchellii. Next base: position 103,245 of record JAHMML010000119.1, on the reverse strand, counting down.
GGTGTAGAAGAGTGGTATTGGTGTAGTAAAAGTGTACAGGAGTGCAGGAATAGTACAGGTGTACAGGGATAAAGTAGTAGTACAGGGTTACAGTAGTATAGTAGTAATACATGAATACAATTTGTACAGAAGTAAAATAGGGGTGCAGAAGTTTTGCAGAGGTACAGGAGTACTACAGAAGTACAGCAGTAGTACAGGGTGACAAGACTAGTAGAATTTTACAGGGGTACAGGAGTACTACAGTAGTACATTGATACAGCATATGTTTAGGAGTTCAGGAGTAGTTCAGGACTACAGAGTTACAGGAATAGTACAGGGTTACAAGCGTGCAGGAGTAGTACAGGGGTGCATTTGTACAGGACTAATACAGGGGTACAGGAGTAGTACAGGTTTATAGGTGGACAGGAATGCTATATCGGTACTGGTGTAGTACAAGGATACAAATGTAGTATATGTGTACAATGGGTACATGCGTAGTACAGGGTTACAGGAGTACAGGAGCAGTACAGTCGCAATGCAGGGATACATGTGTAGTTTTACAGGGGTACTGGATATATCAAGGGTACAGGATAATAGGAGTAGTACAGAAGTACATGTTTACAATTATAGTACAAGGGTACACGGTTGCAGAGGTAGTACAAGGTTACACGGGTACATGAATAGTACAAGAGTACAATGGGTACACGTGTAATACAGTGAAACAATGGTGCAGTAGCATTACATTCGTCATACAGGGCTAAACGGTTAGTAAAGTGGTACTGGGGTTGTGCATTGCTTCACGGCTAGTACTAGGGTACACGGGCACTGGAGTACTACAGGGGTACAGGAGTTGTACAGGAGTACAAAGGTGGACCAGAACTATAGGGGTCCAGGTGTAGTACAGGGATACAGGAGTAGTACAGTGTTATAGGAGTAAAGGAGTACTACAGGGGTACAGGTGTAGTACAAGGATACAGAAGTAGTACAGTTGTGTTTGGGTTCATGGGTACTGCACCCATGGGGTATAGTAGTAGTACTACATGGGTACAGGTGTTGTACAGGAGTACAAAATTAGTACAGTACATCAGTGGTCCAGGAGATGTACAGTGGTACAGGAGTTCAGGAGTTGTACAGGGGTACACGGATACGGGGCTAATACAATTGTACTGGGGTAGTACAGGGGTATATGCACAGTTGCACTACAGTGTACAGGAGTGGTACAGGGTTATATGAGAAGTACAGAGATACAAGGGTACAGGAGTACGAGAGTTGTTCAGGTGTAGAACAGGTGCACAGGAGAGATACAAGACTACATGGGTCCCAGTGTAGTGCAGGGGTATAGGGGTACAGGAATAGTACAGGTGCACAGTGTACGGGAGCAGTACATGTGTGCTGGGGTATAGTAGTAGTACAGTGGTACAAGAGATTTACAGGGGTACAGGTATACTATGGGAGTACAGGAGGTACAGAGTAGTACAGAAGTACATTGTGTGCAGGAATAGTACAGGTGTACAGGCGTAGTACAGGGATATATAGGTACAGGAGATGTACTTTGGTAGTACAGAGTTTCAGGGATAGTACAGTGATATCTGCGTTGTGCAAGTGTACACGGATCTTACAGTGGTACACGAGTACAAGAGTATTACAGGTGTACACGGGTACAGAAGTAGTTCAGGGGTACACGGGTACAGGATTAGTGCAGGGGTACAGGAGTAGTTCAATTGTATAGGAATTGTACAGTGGTGCCGGAGTACAGGAGGACTACAGAGGCAGAGGAGTAGTACAATGGTACAAGATTAATGCTGGACTACATGGTTCTAGGAGTAGTGCAAGTGTACATGGATACAGGAGTAGTACAGGAATACATGTGTCCAAGAGTAGTACAGGATACAGTGCTACGAAAGTAGTGCAGGGTTACAGGAGATGTAACTGGTACAGGTCCAGTACATAGGTGCAGGAGTAGTGCAGGAATACAATGGTGCAAGAGTAGTACAGGTGTACTTTGGTGCAGGCGTATTACAGGGATACAAATGTATAGGTGTATTACAGGGGTACATGTGTACTGGAGTAGTTGAACGTTACAGTAGTACAAGTATTGTACGCGTGTGCAGAGGTACAGTAACAGTACAGAGGTACAATGTGTACAGGAATAGTACAGGTGTACAGGAGTAGTACAGGGGTAAAAGTTTACAGGAGTACTATAGGTGTACTGGAATAGTACACCTAAAGGAGTTGTACATTGGTACAATGTACATTGTACAGATGTAGTACTGGGGTACTACAGGGGTATAGGGGTACAGGATTACTGCAGTGATGCAGCGGTACAGGAGATGTAAATGGGTAAGACAGGGTTTCAGTGTTGTACAGTAATACTGGGATATTGGTTTACTACGGGGATGCAGCTGTTGTACAGGGGTACAGGAGTAGTACAGAGGTGTAGATGAACATGAATACTACTGGGATACAGGCTTTGTACAGGAATACAGGAATGGTATAGGTCTACAGGGGTCCAAGAATTGTACAGGGTACAGGGACTCAGGAGTAGTACAGGGTTACAGATGTACAGGAATGGTACAGGAATTCGTGCACTTGTACCCGTGTAATACTCCTATACATTTGTATCCCTGTAATACGCCTGTACCAAAGTACACCTGTACTACTCCTGCACCATTGTATTCCTGCACTACTCCTGCACCTATGTACTGGACCTGTACCAGTTACATCTCCTGTAACCCTGCACTACTCCCGTACCACTGTATCCTGTACTACTCTTGGACACATGTATTCCCGTACTACTCCTGTACCCATGTACACTTGTACTACTCCTGGAACCATGTAGTCCAGCATTAATCTTGTACTGGTGTAGTACAGGGATACAAGGGTACAGTGGAAATACTAGGGTACACGTGTGCAGCAGTACTTGTATAAACCGGTAGATGTGTATTACATGCGTGGACGGTTGCAGGAATAGAAAAGTTACATGAATACAGAGATAGTACAGAGGGTACAGTGTTTCACGGGTCCAGAAATAGTACTACAGTACAAGGGAACAGGAGTAGTACAGTCGTAAACGTTTATAGGTCTAGTACAGGTGTACACGGGAGGAAGATGATTACAGACGAACACGGGTAGTACAGTGCTACATGGTTACATGAGTAGTTCATGGGTACAGGAATATGGGAGTAGTACAGGGGAACAGGAGTAGTACGGTGGTTTAGGGCTACAGGCGTAGAACCGGGATACAATGGGTACAGGAGTAGCACGGGTGTACATGTGTCCAGGTATTGTACAGTTTTACACGGGTACAGGAGTAGTACAGGGGTACAGGTGTGGTACAGAAATACAATGGTACAGGACTACTAGAGGGGAACAGGGTTAGTACAGGAGTAGTAAAGGACTATATATGGCCAGGTTTAGTACAGGTGTGAAAGGATATAGGGCTAGTACAGTGTACAGGGGGTAATAGAATAGTATAGGTGTATATAAGTACATGAGTTTTAAAATGGTACAGGGGTGTAGAGGTAGTACAGGAGTACACGGGTGCAGGAGTAGTACAGGGATACCCAGGTCCAGGAGTAGTACACCAGTACACGGATACAGGTTTAGTACATGTGTAAAGGGTTGCAGGTGTAGTACGCCTGACAACAGTAACAGGGGTAGTGCAGGGATACAGGAGTACAGGTATGGTACAGGTGTAGTAAAGGGGAAAAGTACAGCGGTACATGTATGCATCAGTAATATAGGGTTGCACGGGTGCAGGAGTAGTACTATGGTACACGGGTGCAGAAGTACTATATCGGTACACGGGTGCAGGAGTAGTACAGGAGTACTGGGGTGCAGGAGTATTACAGAGATACAAGGGTGCAGTTGTAGTACAGCTGTGCAGGGAAGCGGGTGTTGTACAGTTGTACAGGTGTACAGGAGTATTACAGAGTTACAGGTGTACATTAGTAGTACAGGATTACAAGTATTTTACAGGTGCGCAGAGGTACAGGTGTAGTACAGTGTACAATGAGTACAGGAGTTGTACAGGTGTATAGGGGTACAGGAGTACTAATTGTAGTAGTTCAGGGATACAGGAGGTATACTGGGGTGTAGGGATGCAATAGTACTACACGTGTACAGGAAATATACAAGATTACAGGAGTAGTGCTGGAATACAGGGGTCCAGGATTAAAGGTGTTCAGTGGTGCAGGAGTTGTACAGCGGTACACGGGTATAGTAGTAATACAGCTTTACAGGTGTGGTACAGGTGTATAGCGGGATAGTAGTACTACAGTGTACTGGAGTAGTACGGGTTTAGAGGAGTAGTGCAGGGGTATAGGGGTCCAGTAGTGCTATATTGTTTCAGGAGTAGTATAGCGGAACAAGTGTTCTGGAGTAGTACAAGGATTCAGGTGTACAATAGTAGTAAAAGATTACATGGGTGCAGTTGTAATACAGGGGTACAGGTGTACAAGGGTAGTACAGGTGTTTAATGGGTACAGGAGAAGTACAGGGGTGCAGATTACGGGATTAGTAGAAGCGTAGTACAGGGGAACAGGTGTAGTACAGTGTTACTGGGGTAGTACAGTAGTAATAGTGTAGTAATAGTGTAGAAAAGCGGAATATGGTCGGCGATCGGTCGAAGCCTCTCGCCACTCTGACRCGCTTAGTTCTAGAACACCGCGACCACCGGCGCGCGAAGCCCTAGGGGCATGCGCTCCGCCTAACCGAGTAAGTAAGGAAACGATGAAAGTAGCRGTATTTCACCGGCCACGTTTTACTACCCCTGAAACTCTGTACTACCAAAGTACGTCTCCTGTACCTATATACCCCTGTACTACTCCTGTACACCTGTATTATTCCTGCACACAATGTACCTCTTGTACATCTCCTGTAACCCTGTACTACTCCTGTAACCATGCAGCCTGTATTTTTCCAAGACACATGTAGTACTGTGCTATTTTACTCCTTTACTCCTGTTCCACACCTGTACTCCCCTAGTATGTCTGAACCCCTGTTCTACTACTGTCCGCCAGCACACATGTATTACTCCCGTACCCTGTGCACCCGTATTATTCTGTACCCCTATAGCCCTGCACTACACCATGACCCAAGTAGTCCTGGACTACTCCTGTCCACCTGTTCTACTTCAGAACCCCTCTAGTACTCCTGTACCATTGTACCCTCGTACTTCTCATGTAACCTTGTACCACTGCAGTACACCGTAGTGCAATTTTGCACCTATATCCCTGTACTACCCCAGTACAACTGTATTAGCCCCGTACCCGTGTACCCCTGTACACATCCTGAACTCCTGCATCCCTGTACATGTCCTGGACTCCTGTAGTACTGTACTAATTGTGTACTGCTATACAACACCTGTACCCATGTAGTACTCATGAACCCATACACAACTGTACTACTGCTGAATCCTTGTACTATCCCTGTACCCCTGTAATATTCCTTTGCTCCTATAACACTGTACTACTCCTGTACCCCTGTATTACTCCTGGACCCCTGTCGTCCTGTACTTTGTACTCCTGTACAACTCATGTTCCCCTGTAGTATTCCAGTGCCCGTTTACCCTTGTACTAGCCGTGAAGCAAGGCGCAACCCCAGTAACACTGTCCCTTTAGACCTGTACTACCAATGTAATACTACTGCACCCTTGTATCTCTGTATTACATGTATACCCATTGTACCCCTGTACCATTCATGTACCCGTGTACCCCTGTACTACCCCTGCAACCGTGTACCCTTGTACTACTATTGTAACCATGTAGCCCTGTACTACTCCTATTATCCTGTACCCTTGATATATCCAGTAACCTTGTACTACCCCAGTAAAACTGTGCTACCCATATACCCCTGTATTATAACTGTACTGCTCCTGTACACATGTAACCCTGTACTGCGTCTGTACCATTGTACATATGTGTACCATTGTACACATATACTACATTTGTATCCTTGTACTACACCGGTACTAATATAGTATTCCTGTACACCTATAAACTTGCACTACTTCTATACTCCTGTACTACTCCTGTACAACAGTACCCCTGAACTACTCCTACATGCCTGTAACCCTGTACTACACCTGTAACTCTGTAGTCCTGAACTACTCCTGAACTCCTAAACATATGCTGTATCAATGTACTACTGTAGAACTCCTGTACCCCTGTAGAACTCTACTACACCTGTCACCCTGTACTACTTCTGTATTTCTGTAGTACTCCTGTACACCTATAGCCCTGTAAAACTCCTGTAACCCTGTATTACTTCTATAACCCTATAGTGCTGATCTACTACTGAAGTCCTGAACATATGCTGCATCACTGTACCACTGTAGTACTTCTGTACCCTTATACAACTCTACTAGTCCTGTACCCCTCTAGTACTCCTGTACACCCACACCACTGTAAAACTCCTGTACTCCTGTATTATTTCTGTACAAATTGTAATCGTGTATTACTACTGTACCCCTGTAACCCTGTACTGCTACTTCTTCCCTCTATGCCTGTACTAAACCTGTACACCTGTACACTTGTATATATCTTGTTCCGCTGTACATCTGATCTACTCCTGCACCCGTGTACCCTTGTACTGCTCCTGCACCCCTGTACACCTTTACTACACCAGTACCATTCTACAACATCCGTACCCCTGTACTACCACTATAATATAACTGTAGCTCCGTACTCCTCTACTACTCCTGCATCAATGTACCCCTGTTCTACCCCTGGACCCCTGTAGTCCTGCACCCCTTTACTGCACATGTACCCCTGTAGTATTCCTGTACCCCTATACCCCTGCACAACTCCTGTACCCATTTTAACCCCGTACTACTCTTATACCCTTGCACACGTGTACTATACTAGTGTTACAGCACTTTCGATAAATTCGCGTAACAACGTTTAGATTGTTATTTTATGTGCCGATTCTAGGAAAGTGTATTCGGTAAAGATGAGAGCCGTAGAAAAATACAACAATTTTCTTTAATGAAATGAAAGTAAACGAGCAGTTATAATAATTTAGATCGCAGCTCTACGAAAAGGGACCGTTGCCTCTGGATTCTCGCAAAACATTGATTCTTTCTCACCTCTTGGCAACGGCAGAGCGGCAATAATTCCCCTTTTCTCTGTTGTTTATTTCGACAACAATATCGGCGGGACATTTATCCGCTTGTTAATAGTAATTACATTCATATTTGTCATATCGAGAACCTTCTGAGAAAATTATCTATCAGAATCCTGAACAACTTATACCACTGTAACCCTGTACTACTCCTGTACACCTGTACCGCTGTACTACTCCAAGATCCATCTAATACTGTACTACTCATGTACGCCTGTACAAGTCCTGATCTCCTGTACTACTACTGTATCCTTGTACTACTCATGTACGCCTATACTACACCAGTACCACTGTACTACACCCTTACTACTGTACTACACATGTATTACCCCTGTACCACTGGACCCCCGAACTACACCTGTACCAATTGTACTCCTTTACTATTCGTCTACCACAGTATCCCTGGGCTACTCCTGTACACCTGTAYACCTGCACTACTCTTGCACCACAGCGCTCCTGTTCTATTCCTGTACCTTCTACAYCTGTGTTTCACCTATACAACTRTATTCCTGTACYAAACCTGTAMATCTGTGCATCTGGATAACACATATTCCCCTGTACTCTTGTACTGCTACTGCACCCAGGTTCCACTGTACTACTCATATACGCTGTACAACTGTACTACTCCTGCAGCCTTGTACAACATCTGTACCCCTGTACATCTCCCGTATTYCTRTCCTACTCYTTTACCACTGCATTACACCTGTACTCCTGTACTATTCCTGAACTCGTGTAAACCTATACTACCCATGCACGTTTGTACCACTRTATTATTCCTRTACCTATGTACTCCTGTACTATTCCTGTGCCTGTGTAACACWGTACTGTTCCTGTATCCCTGTACATTTTACCACAGCTGGACCCATGATGTACTGTATTACACCCTGTACTACTCCTGAACACTTGTACACGTGTAAAATACTTATACCACTGTAACCATGTACTACTCCTGTACACCGGTAAACGTACAATACTCCTGTACAACTGTGCAACACCTGATTCTCTGTACACCTGTACTACACCTGTACCCGTGTAACTCTTTACGGCTACTGTACTCCTGAATCCCTGTGCTACTCCTGTACACTGTTTCCCTGTACTACTCCTGAAACCATATAGTACTACTGCACCCCTATAACCTGTACTACTCTTTTACAATTTAGCACTCCTATACAACTATACCCCTGTACTACTCCTGTAAAACTATATTACTACTGTACCCATCCTTGTACTTCTCCCGCATCACTGTACGCCTGTACTATTCCTGGACACTTGTTCTTTACTACACTTGTACTCTTGTACATCTGCTTTGCCCCAGAATAACTATAATCCCCTGCACCCCTGTACAACTCCTATACACCTGTACTACTTCTGTATTACTGTAGTACTCTTATACCTATATAAACCTGTGTTACTCCTGTACACCGGTATGACTCTTGTTCCCGTGTACCCCTGTACTACTCCTGCACTCCAGTACACCTCTACTCTGGGCCGCTGTAGTACTCCTGTAACGCAGTTCCCTTGTACTACACCCGTACCACTGTAATGCTATTGCAGTGCTGTAGTACTCCTATACACATATACCTCTGTGCTACTCCTGTACTCCGGTATTACTCCTGCACCCGTGTACCTCTGGACTACGCCTGCACCTCTGTAGCCCTGAACAACACTTGGAGCCCTGTAGTCCTGTACCACTCATGAACAACCGTACTACCCCTGTACTCCTGAACTACTCCTGCCCCGTGTATACTTGTAGTATACCTGTACCGTGTAACCCTGCACTGCACATGCACCCCTGCATTACCACTTCACCCTTGTACGCCTGTACTACTCCTGTACCTATGTAATCTTGTACTATCCTTGATTCTCTGTAACCCTATTCTACTTCTGAGTCCCTGTACCGTGGACTACTCTTGGACCCCTGTCGAACTGCACTATTCCTGTATTTCTGTACAAAGCCTGTACACATGTACCCCTACATATCTGCACTACTCCTGTACCCCTGTACTACTACTTTACCACTTTATTACTCCTGTACCACTATACAACCGTACTGCTGTATCCCTATACCACTGTACTACACCTGTACCCTGTAATACTCCTGTACATCTGTATTACTCCTATAGCCGTGTACTCCTCTATGACACCTGTACACGTGTACCCCTGTATAACTCATGTACCCCTGTACCTCTGTACTCTTCCTGTAGTTCTGTACTCTGTAATACCGTTGTATCCATGTATTATACCACTAGCACTGTACTACAGCTGTAAGCCTGTACTACACYTGTATTACTCCTGGACYCCTAATCCCCTGTACYTCTCCTGCATCCATTGCATAATTGTATTTCTCCTGTACACATGACCTCTGTACTACACCTGTATCCCTGTACACCTGTGACTGTCCTGTGCAACTGTATCCCTGTACTACTCCTGTACCCCTGTACTACTCCTGTACACCTGTACTCCTATACTAATCCTACAGTTCTGTAAACCAGTACTACGTCTGGACACTTGTATCCCTGTACTACTACAGCACACCTATTAAACCTTCTCGAGTACTACTCCTATACCCGTGAACCCCGGTACACCTCCTGTATCCATGTGCACCTGTAGTACACCTATACCCCTATTCGCCTGTACTACTCCTGTACCCATCTAGCACTCTTTTAACACTGTACCCCTGTACTAATCCTGTACACCTATCCCATTACTGTACCCTTGTACACCTGTACTACTCCTCGAACTCTTTACCCCTCTACTACTCGTGTACCCCTGTACCATTGTGCTTCTCATGTAATCCAGTACTACTCCAGTACACTGTAGTATACATATTCACCTATACCACTATACTACCCCTAAACAAGAGTGTTATTCCTGTAGCGGTGTACCTCTGTACTACTCTTGAACACCTGTACCGCTGTGCTATTCCTGGACCCCTGTAGTACTGTTCTACTACTGTAAACGTGTACAACTCCTGTAACCATGTAGTACAAAAGAATCCATAAATCACTGTACGACTCCTCTATCCCTGTAATACCCCTGTAACTTTATACACCTGTACTACACCTGGTCTGTTATAGTACTGTACCACGTCTGAATTTCCTGTACTATTTCTGTACCACTGTACACTGGTACTACACTAGTATCGCTGTACGCCTGTACTATTTCTGTACCCCTATACTACTTCTATACCATATACTACGCCTGGACCTCTGTAGTCTTGTACTATTACCTATATTACTAGTAATATTCTTGTACACCTATATTCTTGTACAACTCCTGTACACCTATACTACTCCTGTACACTTATTCCCTGTACCACACGTGTACCCTTGTACCTCTGCACTTTTCCTGTAAGCCGGTACTACTCCTATATCCCTGTACTACTCCGGTACCCATGTAATACCCTGTAGAACTATACTCCTGTACAACTCCTGTACACCTGTACTACTCCTGTACAAATTGTACGTTTGTACTACTCCTATACCCATGCACACGCGTATAATACTTGTTCATTGTAACACTGAACAGCTCCTGTAAACCTGTATCCCTGTAATACTCCTATACATCTGTACACCTGTACTACTCCTCAACCCCTATACAACTGTACATAACATGTTCTCCTGTACACCTGTACTACTTCTGCACCCGTGTACCCCTGTAATATTCCAGTATACCATTACAACTTTACTACTCCTGCACCCATGCATTCCTGTACTACTCCAGCACATATGTATTACGCCTGAACCCCTGTATATCTGCTGTAACCGTGTACTACTCCAGTTACTCTGTATTACATCTGTACCCGTCTACACCTGAACTACTCCTGCAACCGAGTACCCATGTACAACTCCGGCAACCGTGTACAAATGTACTACTCCTGCACCCGTGTAAAACTTTATTACTCCTGCACCCGTGCACCGCTATCTTGATGATGCATGCGTGTACACCTGTACAACTCGTGCACTTCTGTACAAAAATTGTAACATTCATGTACGCATGTTCCCCCGTCTTCCTCCTGTACATCCGAACCCTTGTACTACATCAGTATGTACCCCTATGTACCCCTGTACTAATCCTGAACCACTGTACCTCAGTAATACTCTTGTAACTTTGTGACACTACACTACTCCTGTATCACAACACTACTGTAACCCTGTACTGATCCTGTATCCGTGTATCCACGTGCATCTCCTGTACCTATGTATACCTGTACATACAGTAACACTGTACGCCAGTACAACTGTATTACCCCTGTATCCTGGTATTACCCCTGTACTATTCTTGTACCCAGTGTCCCTGAACTTCTTCTGTACTCCTGTAAACTTGTACTAATTCTGTACACCTGTGACCCTGTAATACTCCTGTTCACCTGTACAACTGCACTACACCAGTTCCCCTCTACACATGTACAACACCTGTTTCCCTGTACACCTGTACTACACCTGCACCAGTGTACCCCTGTACTACTCCTATACTAATGTAATACTCCTACGCACCAATACACCTGTCCTATTTCCGTACCCTGGTATTACTACTGCACCCGTGTACCACTATACTACTCCTGCACCACTGTACACCTATACTACACCTGGACCCCTGTAGTCCTGTACTACTCAGGAACAACTGTACATCTCCTATTCCCCTGTAGTACTCCTGTACCTATAATCTACTATACTAATCTTGTAAATCTGTACTTCTGCACCCGTCTACGCCTATGTTTCTCTTGCACCCGTGTACACCTGAACTTGTCCTGTAACTTTATACGCCTGTACAACCCCTGTTCCCATGTACAACAGTACTATTTCTGGACTCGTGTAACCTTATACTACACATGCACACGTGTAACCCTGTACTATGTCTGCACCCGTCCACGCGTGTACTACACATGTGCCGACGTACACAGGGAATACTCCTGCACACGTGTACCGCTGTATAACCATTGCACTCTTGTACCACTGTACTTCTCCTGTACCACTATAGTCCTCCTGTACTGCTGTACCACTGTACTATTCATGTAGCCCTATATCCCAAAACTCTTCCTGTACCACTGTACTGCTCATACTCCCTTGTACCCCTGTACTACTCCTGTATCCCTGTACCCCTGAAATGCTCCTATATTCAATGTACATCTCTGCAACTCCTGTACACATGTACACTGGTACCCCTGTAGTACTCTTGTACATCTAAATCCCTGTGATAATACTGTACCCTTATACCATTCCTGTATCCTGTACTACACCTGTACCCGAGTACCCTTGTACTACTTCTGTATCCCAGCACACGTGTAATATTCTTTTTCCCCTATAACTCTGCTACACCTGTGCACCTGTGCAACTCCTGTACACCTGTCCCGCTGTACCACTCCTGGACGCCTGTAGTCATGTACTACTTCTGTATCCTGTACACCAGTTACATTCCCGTACCCTGTATCCCTATACAATGCCTGTATCCCTGTACACTTGCACTACTCCAGGAATTAAGTTGTATTGTACTACTCTTGTAGTACTGTATAACCCCTGTACCTCCCTAGTCCTCCTGTACTCATGTACCCCTGTATTACCCTGTAACGCTAAACTTCTCCTGTACACCTGCACTAATCCTGTACCCGTGTAGCCTGTGTCATGTCTGTACCCGTATACTCCTGTCCTACTACTGTACCCGTGTACCACTGTATTATCCGTGTGCCCTTGCACAATCCCAGTATCACTGTACTGTCCCTGTAATTCTGTACTACCACTGTGCATCTCCTGTACCCCTGTACCCATGTAGTACTCCTGCACCCATATACCCCTGTAGTACTTCTGTACTCCGGTACTACTTCTATACAGATTGTACCCGTGTACAACTCCTGTATCCCTGTACTACTCCTGTACCCATTGTATCCCTGTACTATTCCCGTACCCCTGTACACTTGTACTTCTCATATAATCCTGTACTACTCCTGTACACTGTGGTATACCTATACCCCTATACCCCTGTATTACCCCTATACGACACTATTTCTCCTGTAGCGCTGTACCGCTGTACCTCTCCTGAACACCTGTAACCCTGGACTACTCTACTACCAATGTAAGGCAACTGTAATCCTGTACTACTCCTACACCCATGTAACCTGTACTATACCTGCACACTTCTACTCCTATATTTCTCCTGTATTTATGTACGCTTGTACTATACCTGTACTTCTGTAACCCTGTACTACTTCTGTACCAGTGTTGCCTGAATTACTCCTGGACGCATGTAGTCCTGTACTACTCCTGTACTCCTGTCCTACTGCTTTACTCATCTACTTTTCCTATACTCTGTATTGTTACTGTACCCCAGCAAACCTGAACTTCTCATGTACCCTATACAGTTGTACTACACCTAGTCTGATATATTACTGTACCACGCCTGAACTCCTGTACTTTTTCTGTACCACTATACTCTGGTACTACACCAGTATCCCTGTACGCCTGTGTTATTTCTGTATCCCTATACTACTCCTGTACCATGTACTATGCCTGGACCCCTGTAGTCCCTATTACCGTGTAATATTCTTGTTCACCGACACACCTGTACTACTCCTATACGCCTCTATAACTGCTGTACACTTATTCCCTGTACCGCTCGTGCACCCTTGTACCCCTTTACTTTTCCTGTACGCCGATACTACTCCTATACGCCTGTAATACTCCGGTACCGTTGTAGTACCCTGTACACCTATACCCCTGTGCAACTCCTGTACACCTGCACTACTCCTGTACACATTGTACGTCTGTACTACTCGTGCACCCATGTATTCCTGTACTACTCCAGCACTTATGTATTACACCTGTACCTCTGTACATCTACTGTAACCGCGTACTACTCCAGTTACACTGTATTACATCTGTACCCGTCTACACCTGAACTACTTCTGCAACCGAGTACCCATGTACAAYTTCGGCAACCGTGTACAAATGTACTACTGCACCCGTGTAAAACTKTACTAYTCCTGCACCCATGCACCGCTATACTGATGATGCATKCGTGTACACCTGTACAACTCCTGCACTCCTGGACAAAAATTGTAATATTCATGTTCCCCYGTATTCYTCCTGCACCCGCGAATCCTTGTACTTCCCTTGTACCTATGTTCCCCTGTACTAATCATGATCCCATATATCTCAGTACTACTCCTGTAAACCTGAACCAATGTACATATACTGTAAAAATTGTACACTGTACTACACATTTAGCCCTGTACTCCCTTCTTACACATTTAGGACACCAGGACGCCTGTACTACATCTGTACCCCAGTACCCCTGTACTAATTTTGTACACCTCTATCCGTGTACTATTCTTGTACCCCTATACCTCTGTAAGCCTATGCATCGATGCATCTGTACTACTACAGTACCCCTGGACCACTGTACTTTTCTTGTATCCCTGTACTACTCCTGTACCCCTGTACACTTGTACTACTCCTGGACCCTTGTCCAGGTCATGTACCTCTCCCGTACAACTGTACTACTTCTGTTCTCGCGTACTTCTGTCCTACACGTGAAACCCTGCACTAGCCCAGTACCATTGTACTACCATGTACCCGTGTAGTAACACTGTACTACCCCTGTACCAATCTACTACTACTGTACCCATTCTACTTCTGTACTATTCATGTATCCAAATATTCCTGCACTACTCCTGCACACATGTACCCCTATACTACACATGTACCGCCGTACACATGTACTAATCCTGAACCCCTATATCTCAGAGATACTCTTGGATCGTTGTGACACTGCACTACTCCTGCACCACATCACTACTGTAACCTTGTACTTATCCTGTACCCGTGTACCCCTGTGCATCTCGTGTACCTATGTACACCTGTACCATACGGTAACACTGTACGCCAGTACAACTGTATTACCCCTGTAAACTGGTATTACCCTTGTACTACTGTTGCACCCAGTGCCCCTGAACATCTACTGTATCCCTGTAAACCTGTACTACACATGTAAACCTGTGACCCTGTAATACTCCTGTACACCTGTACAGCTGCACTATTCCAKTTCCCCTGTACAYCTGTACRAAACCTGTTTCCCTGTACACCWGTACTACAACTGCACCAGTGTACCCGTGTACTACTGCTGTACCCCTGTACTATTCCTGTACTACGGTAATACTCCTATGCACCTATACCACTGTCCTACTCCTGTCCCCGGTATTACGACTRTGCCCGTATACCACTATACTACTCCTGCACCCCTGTAGCTCTATACTACTCCTGGAATCCTGTAGTCYTCTACTACTCATGAATATCTGTACATCTCCTATTCCCCTGTAGTAATCCTGTACCCATARTCTACTAGACTAATCTTGTAAACCTGTACTACTTCTGCACCCRTGTTYRCCTGAACTTCTCTTCCASCCGTGTACACCTGAACKTGTCCTGTAACCTTTTACGCATGTACGATCCCTGTTCCCATGTACTATTTCTGCACCCGTGTAACCCTGTACTACAACTGCACACGTGTAACACTGAACTACTTCTGCACAGGGGCACGTATGTACTACACCTGTACCGACGTACACCGGTAATACACCTGCACACGTGTGCCGCTGTATAATCACTGCATCCTTGTACCACTATACTACTCCTGTACTCATCTAGTCCTCCTGTACTCCTGTACCACTATACTATTCATTTAACTCTGTACCCCAAAACTCTTCCTGTACCACTGTACTGTTCATATACCCCTGTACCCTGTACTTCGGTATACCCCTGTACTCCTGTAACCTGTACCCCTGTACTCCTGTACTAGCCCTGGACCCCTGTAGCCCTGTACTACTCATGTATACTTATATTACTCCTGTACCCGTGTACACCTTTCCCACTCCTCTATTCTAGTACATTTGTGCCGCCGCTGTACCCCTGTACTATTTCTGTACCCTGTACTACACCTGTACCCGAGTACCCTTGTACAACTTCTGTGTACACAGTGTACCTTTTTACTACAACTGTACGCCAGTACTCCTCTACTACCCCTGTAAACCTGCACACCTGTATTTCTCCTGTACCAATGTACCCCCGTACTTCTCCTGTATTCCTGTACTTGTGTACTATGCTTGTACACATATACCCCTGTACTACTCCTGTCATCCTGTACTTCTCCTGAACCCATATGCACCAGAACTACTGTTATATCCTTCTAACCATTTATCTACCCCTGTACTACTCCTGTACTGCARTTCACCACCTGTATACATRTACCCCTGTACTGTTCCTGTAACTCTGTAGTCCTGTACTACTCTTGCACTCCTGTACAACTCCTGTACTCCTGTACTTCTCCTTTACYCSTGCTCTAAGCCTGTACCCAATGTACTTCTGTATTAATCCTGAAYAACTGCACAATTGTACAAAACTTGTACCTCTGTAACACTATACAACAACTGTATATCTGTATCCCTGTACGCCTGTACTGCTTCTGCACCCCTGTACTACTCCTGTACTCCCGTTGTCCTGTTCTACACTTAAACYCCTGCAAAATTGAACTATTCCAGTTCYCCTGTAAACCTGTAACCSTGTACGTTTCCTGTACCACTGTAGTACTCTTGTAYACCCGTACTATTCCTGCACCCATKTTCCCCGTGTACTACAACTGTACTYYTTTAATCCTCTACTACYMTTGTACCCCTGTACATCAGTTGAAGCCCTGTAGTACTCCTGTACACCTTTACGACTGTACCAATCTTGTAACACTGTGCTACTACTATATACCTGTAAYWCTCCTGTACCTTTATACCCCTGTACTACCGCTGTATCCCTGTACTACAGGACCAAATGTTTCACTGTACTACTCCAGTATCAGTAACAACTGAACTATACCTGTACTGCGGTAACCTTGTACTACACCTGTATCCTAGAGTACTTGCACTTCTCCTGTACACCTGTACCGCTGTTTTACCCCTGTACCTATTGTACCTCTATACAACTCCTGTACCCCTGCGCATGCATACATTATTTGTACCGCTGTAACACTGTACTATCCCTGTACACCTGTACCCCTGTAATACTCCTGTACATGTACCCCAGTACACATGTACTACTCCTGCTCCCCTGTACTACACATGTACCATACATGTACTCTTGCAACCCTGTAATATATCTGTAACCCACTACCCCAGTACTAGTCCAGGACGTATGTAGTCCTGTACTAGTCCTGTTAGAGCGCCTTCGATATAAATGCGCTCCACACTGCTCAAATATTTATTTATGCCGATTCTGGATAGTGTGACGGGTAAAGGTAAGAGATATAGATAACTATCTAYCTTTTTACCTTCTTTTAATTGGCAAACGAATTAGCAGTTACAGTATTTCGATTCTCACTCTGAACAAGTGACCGTTGCCTCGGATGTCTCGCGCTACACTGAAGATACAGGCGCCTGGTAACTGTCGAGGAAGTGGCGATACTCTTTGTTTCCACAACGGTTTACGACCTATGTCCCTTACTCTGGGACTCATCATCGACACATGCTTGACACATTGCTTACATTGGGTTTTTCCGAGTGTCCAAAATTCCAAACAAAGAATAAAACCTATAAGAATCTTGAACAAGTCCTGTATCCACTCCTGTTCCACTCCTGTACCCTTCTAGTTCTCCTGTACCTCTGTACCCCTGTACCACTCATGTACCATTGTACAACTGTACTACTCCTGGATCCCTTTACCCCTGTACTTCTCTTGTATCACTTGAACCACTGTACTATTCTTGTACTCCTGTACCCCTATACTTCACATGTAACCCTGTACTACTCTTCTACACTATACTACTCCTATACAACTATACACCTGTAATACCCCTTTACGACTGTATTACTTCTGTACCCGTGTACGACCGTACTAGTCCTGTATCCCTGTACTACACCTGGACACTTGTAGTACTATACTACGTCTGTACTCCTGTACATCTCCTTTACCCTTGTAGTAATCATGAATCGATACACCATTATACTACTCCTGCACTCTTGCACAACACCTGTACCCCTCTAATACACCAAAAAACTTATATCGCTGTACTACTTCTGTACCTCTGCACTAGTCCTCTATCCGTGACCACCTGTACTACTCCTGCATTCTACACACTTATCCCTGTACTATACCAGTACCACTGTATTACACCAATAAGCCTGTCCTACTACTGTACTACTCCTGTATCCCTGTATACCAGTACAATTCCTGTGCTCCTGTAACCCTGCACTACTCTAGGACCCATGTAGTCCTGTGCTATCCCTGTACCACTGTACTACATCTGTACCCTTCTAGTACTTCTGTACCTGTGTACCCTTGTACTGCTCCTGTACCATTGCCATACTCCTGTACCTCTGTACTAGTCCTGTACCCTCGTACACCAATACTACTCCTGTACCCGTCTACCCCTGTACCACCTCTGTACACTTCTACCTCTGTACCACCCAGTAACCCTGTACTAACCCAGTACAACTGTAGTATCCTGTATGCTTGCATTACCCTTGTAAGTCTCCTGCAACCCTGTACCCCTGAACCCAATGTACGTCTACCTTAGTACCACTATATCACAGCCATACAACTGTGCTAACCCTGTACCATTTCTGTACCCCTCTGCCCCAGTACTACTTCTGTATGGGTACAGGAGTAGTACCCATGTACTATTCCTGTACCCCTGTACCAATCCTGGACCCCTGGACTACTATACCCGTGTACCGCTGTACTACTCCTGCACTACTGCACCCCTTTTCTCATCCTGAACTTCTGTATTCCAGGACTATTCCTGTAATCTTGTATATCTCCTGTACACCTGTAGTACTATTATATCCCTACACCCCAGTATACCTTCTGAACCCCTGTATTACTCCTGTTCTCAATTAGTACTCCTGTACACCTATACACCTGTACAACTCCTATACTCATTGTACTCTGTACTACTCCTGTACCTCTGCTCACGTATAAAATACTTGTAACCCTGTAACCCTGTACTACTCCTGTACACATGTAACTCTGTAATACTCCTGTACACCTGTACAACTGTACAACTCTGGTACGCCTGTACAACTGCACAATACCTGCTTCCCTGCACAGCTGTACTATATCTGCACACGTGTACCACTGTAATACTCCTGCACCCCAGTACAACTGTACTACTCCTACACTAATATACTCCTGTTTTACTCCTGCACCTATGTACTACACTTGTACCACATTTCTTCTCCTGTAACCATGTACTACTCCTGTACCACTGTGTTACACCTGTACCCGTGTACACCTGAATTAGTATTGCAATCGGGTACTCCTGTATTACACCTGCACCTGTGTACGGATGTAGTACTCCTGCACCCGTGTAGCATAGTTCTACTTCTGCACCCGTGCAACCCTATATTACTGATGCATACGTGTACCGCTGTACTACTCCTGCACCCTTGTACTACACCTGTACCATACCTGTACTCCTGTATTCCTGCACTACCCCTGTTACTGTTGTCAGGCATACTACACTTGCAACCATTTACGCGTGTACTAAACYTGCACCCGTGTACAGGYGTACTACTACTGGACCCGGGTATYCCTGGATTACTCCTGMACCCGTGYACTCCTGTACTACYTCTGCACCCCTGTACCACTTTAAAACTTCTGTACCTATATACACCTATACAATTTCATTACACCTGTACACTGTACTAGCCCTGTATCCTATTACACCTGTACTACACCTGGCCACATATAGACTTGTACTACTCCCGTACTAATGCTGTTCCCCTCTAGTAGTCCTGTACCACTGTTTCCTTGTACCAAACCTGTACCCCGATACTACACCTGTACCCGTGTATATCTGAACAATACCTGGACACATATACCCCCGTGCAGCTCCTGTACACATTGTACCATGTACTACGCTTCTACCCCTACACCACCGTACTACTTCTGTACCCCTGTATTATTCCTCTACCCGTGTAAAACTGTAGAACATCTGGACACTTGTACACCTGTACTACTCCTGTATCCATTGTATCCCTGTTCTACGCCTGTAGCCCTAAACCACCGTACTTCTCCTGTTCCCCTGTACTACTTCTGTATTCCTGTACCCATGAACTACTCATGTAACCATGTACTTCTCCAGTATCTACGAACTCCTGTACCATTCCTGTACTTCTCTAACCCTGTATTACTCCTGTGTCTCTGTACCCTGTACTATTCTTCTTCCTGTATACCTGTCCTATTCCTATATTCCTGTACAGAGCCTGCACCCCAGTACTACTCATGTACACCTCTGTACTACTCCTGTACCTCTGTACTATTCCTGCATCCCTGCAACCCTATACCCCTGTATCACTGTACTACTGCTGTACTCCTACACCACTTTACTACTCCTGTATCTCTGTAATACTCCTGTACACCTGTAACACACCTGTAACCGTGTACCTCTCTACTACACCTGCACACGTGTACCTCTGTACTAATCCTGGAACTATGTAGTACTGTACTACTCATGTACCACTGCACTAACCCTGTATCCGTATACCCCTGTACTACTCCTGTACCCGTGTACACCTGTACTGTATCTGTATCCTTGTACCACTCTACTATCCGTGTACCTTGCACAACCCCAGTATCACTAAACAACACTGAAACCCTGTAGTACCAATTTACATCTCCTGTACCGCTGCAGTAATCCTGTACCCCTATACGCCTGTAGTACTCCTGTACCAAAGTACTACTTCTGTAGACATTGTACGACTATACAACTCCTGCACCCCTGTACCACTCCAGTACACCTGTAGTACTCCTGTACCCTTATACTCCTGTACTACTCCTGTACACCTGTACTATACCTGTGCACATTGTATCTCTGTACTGTTTCTATACCTCTGTACACGCGTACAATACTTGTACAACTGTAACGTTCAAGTACTCCAGTACATATGTACTCCCGTAATACACCTATACACTTGTAAACCTTGTACGGCACTTGCGCCAAAGTACACCTGTACTACTCCTGCACCATTGTATTCCTGTACTACTCCTGAACCTATGTACTGGACCTGTACCAGTTACATCTCCTGTAACCCTGCACTATTCTCGTACCACTGTATCATGTACTACTCCCGGACACATGTATTCCCGTACTACTCCTCTACCCATGTACACTTGCACTACACGTGGGACCATGTAGTCTAGCACTAATCTTGTACCACTGTATTACACCTGTACCCCTCTCGTCCTACTGTACTCCTGTACCCCTGTACTACTCCTGTACCACTGAACTACTCCTGTTGCCCTGCACTAATCTTGTACCCGTGTATCCCTGTATTACTCCTGTACCCGTGTACCACTGTAAGTTCCGTGTACCCTTCCACAACGCAGGTATCACTGTACTACCCCTGA
>JAHMML010000119.1:0-36752 GCA_020341155.1 Eciton burchellii | reverse complement strand
GGGAAGTTCTTTGCCTATCGTTCCCTGACTAAGAATGCCGCCGATTGCGTAAGAGACGCATCGGTGGTTACGACGAACAGTTTCGTAAATCGGGGTATTGGAAAAGAGGATCTGAACTGTAGGAATCGTAGCAGCGTGAAGGCCCTCTCTAGCGCTTCGGCCCAGACAAATTTCTCGTGTTGCTTTAATAGATTCGTCCAGGATTTAGCGGTTTTAGAGAATTTTGGTATAAATACTCTATAGTATCCTGCTAAACACAAAATTGTTTTATGATTTCACCGTTCTGCGGTCGTGGAAATCCTTTCACCACCCGTCAATTTAGACGGTCAGTTTGAACTCCTCTTACACTGATTATATGTCCGAGGTAATATGACYCTTTRCGTAGGAATTCGCATTTGTCTAGCTGAWCTTTCAGATTTGCCTTTCGCAGACGCTCCGCCAGCTTATTGAATTTATTCTGATGTTCCGTAAGGGAAGACGTCTAAATAACCATTATTGCTTTCACCTCTCAAGTTAAAATCCGCCAGCGGCGTTTGGTTCACCTCTCGAGATAAAGTCCGCTAGTGGCGTTTGGCTTCAACTCTCGAGCTAAATTCCAACTACGGCGAGTTGGTTTCACTTCTCGAGTTAAAGTCCATCAACGGCGTGTTGGTTTCACCTCCCGAGTTGAAGTACAAATGCGGTGTTTTGGTTTCACTTCTCGAGTTAAAGTCCGCCAGCGGCTTGTTGGTTTCACATCGCGAGTTATATTTTACTCGCGGCGTGTTGCCTTCCGCGGACTACGCAGTCTCGTCGTCGTATAGCCGACGAGACGAATTTCCAAGCCGAGGGCTGAGTCTCAGACCGCAGCGTGTTAACTGCTCTAGTTAAACTCCCCGCCCGATACATAAGTCGTGTGCAAACGATTGCGACATCAACATCTCAACATCGACATTGAGATACTTATTATCGAACGTTTGGCGTCGTGATGTCGTAGGAATGAGATCCCGACGACGGACGAAGGCGCCGTACGGCAAACCGGGCTCGTGCGAAGACCGACCAGCGAGGGCCGATTGTCTAGTAGTGTCACAGTGTTTTGAGCCTTTCGACTTACGAGATTCGTAGATATATCAATGCCACATTGGTCTAGAGAAGATACGGCCTTAGAGGCGTTCAGGCATAATCTCACGGATGCTAGCTTAGCACCACCGGCTGCTCCATCGAGTGCGCGTACCAAATGACCGGTTCCTGTCGTACTGAGCAGGATTTCTATCGCAATGACATGTCATAAGTAGGGTAAAACTAACCTGTCTCACGACGGACTAAACCTAGCTCACTTTCCCTGTTAGCGGGTCTATTATCCGACGCTTGGCGAATTCTGCTTCGCAATGACAGAGAGAGCCGACATCGAAGTGTCAAAAAGCGATGGCGCTATGAACGCTTGGGAGCCACAAGCAAGTTATCCCTGAGATAACACTTCTGATACCTTTTGCTGAAAACTCTTCAAGCCAAAAGGAACGATAGGCCGTGATTTCGCAGCCTTATTGCGTACTGAATATCGAGATAAAGCCAGCTCTTGCGCTACACTCGTGGTTTCTGTCCTCCCTGAGCTGACATTTGGACACCTGCGTTATTCTTTGACAGACGTACCGCCCCAGTCAAACTCTCCGCCTGGCAGTGTACTAGAATCGCATCACGCGGAATTATGGTCGGCGATCGACCGAAGCCTCTCGTCATTCTGTCACGCTTGGTACTATACCACCGGTGCGCGAGGACCTCGGGCCACGCGCTTCGCCTAACCGAGTAAGTAAGGAAACGATGAAAGTGGTGGTATTTCACCGGCGACGTTTTACGATCTCCCACTTATGCTACAACTCTCATGTCTCTTTGCAGTACCAGAGTAGAGTCAAGCACAACAGCGTCTTTCATTGCCGCTAATTCTTCTTAGTCCGACCCCTTGGCAGTGGTTTCGCTAGATAGTAGATGGGGACAGTGGGAATCTCGTTAATCCATTAATGCGCGTCACTAATTAGATGACGAGGCATTTGGCTAAAATCTGTGCTGATGTGCTGGAGCTCTAGCTGCAGACTTCCGGAACTTGAACCTTCCGTTGGGCCCAAACTTAACAATTCAGCCCCGCGCGAGGCAGTCAGATCTTATAAATGACAAAGTTAAGATGACGTTCCCACTGTCACCATCCAACATACACCATCAACATATGCCAAGCGACTGTAGTCAGACTTTGAAGAATTAGTAGAGCGGAGTCCTTCGGGATAGCGAATCTTAGTGCGTTGTAGCGCTCTTAACAGAGAAAGCCTCGTGAAGGTGTTCGCCGTTGTCTGCATTCGAGGCTCCGCTCCGCCGCCGTGGCTCGCGCTGAGCGCTTTATGCCTTACGACTCGCATCACCTGGTGCAAAGTKCCAGGTGAGCTRTTYCTGAAATAAATTAATCGATTAGTSAACGGTTAAATRCGTGAGGATGTGCGGTACTATGGTGTAGATAGCCAGAGCAGCGCTATGTCCATTGTGATATCATGTTTAAAGCGGTTAAATACGCGGGTGTTGGTAGTTCCCTGGTGTGAATGGCCAGAGCACTACCATGTCCAAGCGGTTAAAAAAGCGGTCGTAAATAGTACACTGGTGTAAAGGTCCAGAATTCTACTATGTCTATTAGACTATGCGAACATAGTCGATAACCGCATTAGCGATCTCGATGGAGAAACGAAGTGCTGACATCGAGATCGTGATCAAGTCTATGCCTCTTATATCATGCTTGCTGAGATTCCCCACGGTGCTCCTTGGCTTCACACCTCGGCAGCCCACGTCAATGGATAGAACGTTTGCCTTCGAACAGCTCAACTTCTGTTTAATGTATTACGCCGCCTGCTTGTACTTCCTGCCCTTCACCATATGGGCATCGGCCTGGCTGATCCTGTTCTAGTACCTGACTGTGACGTCGACTACCATCAGCCTATTCTGGTCTTTGATAACCAGATCCGGCTTCCTCAGATCGCCGTCAACTTTTACTGTCGGCTCGATAATGATGTAGAATCTCTTAGGCAATCTTTCAGCGATGAAGTGCTTGATCTCATCGTGCCTCCTAATGCGTTTGTTCTTCGTATGATTACACATCCCCGAGATATGCCCTAATGTCTCTCTTTGCATTCCGCATTCTCTACACATCGTGTTAATTGGAGAGATTCTATTCAGCACTACTCTAGTTCCTTACGTGTTGGTGCGTAGCTTCAAGGCATCGATGTGGCGGGATGRCTTCAGTAGCTTGGGGTTCCTCAGCCAGGCGTTTCCTATCTTGTCGCCTCTGAATTCTCCCACGCCTTGTCCCTGTGAAGACAGCTGCTCCCAGCGCTCTGTCTCTCCTTCTGAGGTTCCTGCGTGCCTCATTGACATTGTTGAGAGTTGCTGGCCACGGGATCCGCAGGGACTTGGCGTATTCGCTGCAGCGTTTGTCGAATTGGACAGTTTTTGGAGATATAGGTCCTGAATTCTCTTACTTTTATTCAACTGCGAACGACGGCGGGCTTCACGATCGACTCTACTCGTTTGAGCCCCATGCCTCCGTGGTTGCTCTCTGTGTATATAATACCATCCGTCGTACTCGGATGTAGTTTAGAGATGTTTCTGTATACTTGTCTAATCTCACCGTCGATTATAGCCAATGTTCCAATCGACGGTGGTGCGGCTACCAGGCCGTGGWTGTACCGGGGCAATAGATGCATCTTTATAATCTGGAVCTTCTGCTGAGGCTTCAGCTTCATTCCGGCTATGTTATTGGCTGCCCCGGTAATAGAGGCTATATCGAATGTACTGTCGACGCCGGTCCACGGTCTTATGGTAATCCCCATGTATCTTATGTCCTCCTCCGCGTTGGCGTATGGGAAGAACTCATGTCCCAATTGTAACCTCGGGTCAGCTAAGTATCATGTCTTGTWGGASRTCTTMATTTGTAAGRTGGAAYACTTCCTCGTCGCCAGATTCATTCCAAGTAGCGTCAGGTAGCTGCTAAACATCGTCAATTGCTCGTGTGCYGTCGTGGTGTTCTTACTTATCAGCACAATATCGTCCGCGAAGGACGGGATCGACACGTTCTTCCGTGCCATGTCGATTCCTGTTGTACCACTATTGATCGCTTCTATGATTGGGTCCAAGGTTACGTTGAACAGGAGGCGAGATAGCCGGTTGCTTTGATTGTCGCCTCGCTTCAGCTGGATCTTAATGCTGTGACCGCTCCCCATCCTAATAGTGGTCCAACAGTCATGGTACATAAGACCCAGACGGCTTGCGACCCGCTCATAAATGCCTTTGAGTTGCAAGCATTGCTTGAGCGCCGCGTGCGTGATTGTGTCGAAGGCCTTGGCGATGTCGACTATTGTTATCATCCCTCCAGAGTCCGCCCTCATCCAGATGAGCGCTTTTCCAAGGAGGTTAATGTTAACCTTGCAGCCGTCTATGTTAGTGAATCCGATCTGCCTGTCAGCCAAACTGACAAATGGCCTCAGCCTTCTATCGAATATACCAGAATGTATGCGAGTCAAGAGGGAAGCATTAGTTGCAGACATCACTGGCGTCCTTTCCTGGCTTGGAAATGAGTATCGTGCGGTTCTCTCTCCACATTTTAGGATAATAGTTTCTAAGCAGGCGGGCGTTCATTATTCTTGTATGCACAGTCACTGTGCCTGCCTGCCTGAGATGTGCCTCCTTCATTCCATCTGGTCCGGCGGCAACGCCGGACTTCATTCTTCCCAACTTAAGAATGACTTCCTCCTTTCTTATCAGAGCGACAATTTCCAACACACCGATTTCGTTCGAGGCATTACCTTTACTCGGGAGTACGCAGTCTGGTCCGGTGGTGCCCCAGAGCTGCTCGTACAGTTCCCGTATTTGGCCAGCCTCGGGAGGCTCCACTCTGGGCGGGAAGAAGTTGCTATCGCCATGTCCACCAAATTGTGAGGACATTTGTTGTATGCCTCCTGACATTTGGCATATCGAAATCGACATAATGCGTTATGATTACGCCTTTTAGCATGTCTGTTAGCCGGCCTTGGGGACCACGTGTCTTCGTCTCCTTTTACGTGGAGACGAATTCGCAGAGAACGGTGACGATGTTCTCCACTCGGACACTGTTAGTTAGTTCTGCAAGCTTGTGCTCGCGGCCCGCGAAACTGCCTATGTTATGGCAGTTGGCAGCGKGCGCTCTTTGTAAATCCTCGCTCCATTTATACAGCACGGCGTTTTCTTGTGACGCACTCGCGTCGTATGATTGTTGGACCACGGTATAAGTATCCTCGGATACAACGACATCGTACATCAGGGTGACTTGTGAGCCAGTGTCCGTTTCGAATGCCGCTCTTTATAGCGCCAGTTCTCGCTAGTCCAAAGTGTGCAGGCTTGTCACTTATTTGCCTCTTAGTTTTGCCCGGTAGGAATTAAAAGATTCTCATATCAATAATGCGGTTTCCTTGGAAGCGATCGATTGATTCAATTAGGAGGGCCATCTCTTCCGGCGTCCATACGGTGGGAGTTCTCCCGGTCCCACGCGTAGGCGCATTGGTTGCCTTTCGACCCGTTTGGTTCCTAAGTTCCGGGTGAGCGTGCCTTTCGTGCTGGGAGCGGCCTATTACGGTGCCAAAACATTTCGGGCACCGCTCTCATTCGAATGCTTGAGGCATTTCGACCACACGTTTACACTTGGGTATGTGACACTCAGTGGCGTGCAACTTTAGATATCCTTTGCGACATTGAGCGCATTTTCAGACCACGCGTGCGTCGCTACGTTTCTCAGCAACGTGTCGGCTGAGCGCTCTTATTGTAAAGAATGATACAGTTCTGCTATCTTCGGCGCAAGCGTTACATTTGTCACTTGCGGCCTGTAGAGGTACGTCATAAGCATGTTCGCTTTGACTAGCCATGTCGTCAACATTGGTCTGCTTACCCACAGCGGAAAATTCCGCTGTTGAGGCCTCTAGACCTAAGGTTCCAGCGTCCGAGGCTTCATCTTCTATCTGTATCTGTTTCGTTGATTAAATACTCATTTGTACCAAACACAGTATTCCTTCCATATCCTTGTCATATTATTTGATGTGCCCTCTTCGTCAGCAGTCAGCCGACCAGTCATACGTGCGATTTTTGTACAGTAATACGTTACGTATTACAATGCAATGGAGAGTCATAGTTACCAAGTAATCTTATGTATGGTCGAACCCAAAGACCGCCAGCGGCGTGTTGCTTTTGACGCTTTTGAGGCAATCAAAACCTCTCCCCTTCCTCCTTCTTATCTGGGCATGGGACCATCAGTCGTATGTTCTCCTAGAGGCGGTCCTTGGAGTTCCTGCAGGCGCTCGTTAGTAATCCTGAAGGACATCTCTAAAGGCGGACTTGAAGAGCCTTAGAGAGTCATAGTTACTCCCACCGTTTACCCACGCTTGCTTGAATTTCTTCACGTTGACTCTCAGAGTACTGGGCAGAAATCACATTGCGTCAACACCCGCGCGGGCCATCGCAATGCTTTGTTATAATTAGAAAGTCGGACTCCCCTAATCCGTGCCAGTTCTGTCTTGAGGGTTGAATGACGGCCGAAGAAGACGACCGCGTCGGCTCGCGCCGCCACGGAAGCCTCGCTGCAAGGTAGATCCGCGGGATGCCAAGGTACGGGACCGTGCTCGGATTCTTTACTTTGAGGACCGGCTGCGGATATGGATACGAACCGGCGCGAGTGCTCCACGTGGCCCTCTTCTGGATTTTCAAATTCCGAGGTGATGATCCGGACACCGCTCCATCTGCGGTGCTCTTCATGTTCCAAACCCTATCTGCCTGCTAGTGGTTTCCAGCGATCTCGAATGCTTATACAGAAAAGAAAATTCTTCCCGTATCTCCCGACGGCGTCTCCAAGCCTTGTTGGGTTACCCCGACGAGCACTCTTGCGATGAGACGAATATAAACTTTAAATTATGGGTCAATGGGGACATTCTTCGAGAAAATGCTGTAAAACCGAACGACGTGTTGTCGTGCTCGGCCGAATTGAAATCCGCTATCGACGTGTTGCTTTCACCGTTCAAGACAGATTCCATAAGCAGGGTGTTTGTTTCGCCGGTCAAGACAAATACAAATGTGTACAGGAGTATAACAGTTGTGCAATGGGTGCAGGAGAAGTAAAGATTTACAGAGTTACTAGTGTAGTACAGGAGTAGAACAGGGGTCCAGGAGTAGTAGAGGGTCACAGGGGTCTAGTAGAGGTACAGGTGTACCATGGGTACAGTATAACTACAGTGTCACAGGGTTACAGGAGTAGTACTGAAGTATAGGTGTTCAGGATTAGTACAGGATTACAGGGGTACCGGTGTAGTGCAGGAGTCCTGGTGTACAGATGCAGTATGGGGGTACTGGGATATTGAAATGTACAGGAGTACAATGGGTGTAGATGTAGTACAGCGGTACTGGGGTTCACGAGTAGTACGGGGTTAGGAGTATATTGTAGTACAGTGGTACTGGGATAATGCAGTGCTTCACGAGTAGTACCAGTACACGAGTACTGGTGTGGTACAGTTGTATAGTTGTAGTACAGGACTGCAGGTGTCCAGGAATAGTAAAGGGGTACAAGAGTAATGAAGGGTTTAGTTCAGGATAAACTGTGCTACAGTAGTAGTACAGGGGTAGCAAGGTGGTACGAGTGTAGAACAGTGGTACTGGTGTAGTATAGGGCTATAGGTGTGCAGGAGTACTACAGATGTTCAGGTATACTACAGGGATACAGAAGAGGCACAGTACTACAGGGATCCAGGATTATTTCAGAGGTACAGGTGAGCAGGAGTAGTACAGGGGAACAGTGGTGCAGAAGTAGTACAGAGTTACAAGGGTATAATTACAGTGCACGTGTGCATGGGTAGAGGAATGTTACAGGGGTACAATTGGTACAGGAGTTTTACAGGTGCACAATGTGTACAGGAGTAGTATAGGGGTACAAGAGTACTATAGTGGTACAGTTGTAGTACAGGACTACATGCCTCCAGGAGTAGTGCATGTGTACAGTGGTCTAGAAGTAGTACAGGGATACATGTGTGCAGTACAGATGTACTGAATAGTCCAGATGTACAAGGTACAAGAGTAGTACAGGTGTGCTGGGATACAGTAGTATTGCAGGGGTACAGGAGTAGTACAGGAGTACAATGGGTACAGGAGTACTACAGGGGTGCAGTAAAAGTACAGGGATACAGTGATACAGGAGCACTAGAGAAGTTCAGGAGTAGAAAAGGCCTGCATGCGTTGTACAGAACTACATGGGTCTAAGACTAGGACAGGTTTACACGGGTACTAGAAAGGTATAAGCGGTCACAGGTACAGGAGTTGTACAGGGGTATAGGAGTAGCAGAGTACTGCAAATGTGTAGGAGGAGATCATGTGTACACGTGTACAGTAGAATAGCGGTGCAGTTGTAATACGGTGGTACAGGGAAGTACAGTGTTTCAGGAGAAATATAGGGCTACAGGTGTAATACATAGGTACAGGACTAATACTGATATCCGTGGGAGCAGTAGTAGTACAGGGGTACTGGGATATAGGAGTACTACATGGGTAGAGGTATACAGTAGTAATCCAGTGGTAATGAAGTAGACGAAAAGTACAAGAGTACAATGGGCTGAGGAGTAGTACAGTGGTACAGGGGTTACAGGAGTAGTACAGGGTTAGTACAGGGGTACAGCAGTATTACAGGTGTAGAGGGGAACAGGGGTACTAGAGGAGTGCAGGAGTAGAACAGTGGTTCAGGAGTAGTTCAGAGGTACAGGTGTATAGGAGAAGTACAGTGTTACAGGGATGAAGGTTTTGTACAGGGTTACTAGGGAACAAGTAAAGTACACGTGTGCAGGTGTACAGGAATAATATAGGGGTTCTAGTGTATTACAGGGGTACAGGTGTACGGCAGTTGTACATGAGTACAGGGGTATAGGTATAGTACAGGGGTACATAGGGTTCATGAGATGTACAGTGGTAGTGTATGGGTACAGGAGTACAGGAGTACTAGATGACTACAGAGTAGAACAGGGATGCAGGCGTGGCACAGGATAACATGGCTCCCGGAATAGCACAGGGGAACAGGGGTATAGGAGTTGCACATGGCTAGTAAAGGGGTACAGAAGTTGTAAAGTGGTACCGGGGTACTGCAGGTTTCACGGGTAGTACACGGGTACACGGGTACAGGAAGAGTAATGGGGTACACGGTTATAGGTGTAGTACAATAGTACAGGATTAGTACAGGACTATGGGTGTGCACGAGTGGAACAGGGGAACGGGAGTATTACAGTGAGTCTGGGGTAGGAGTAGGACAGGGTTACAGGTGTACAGAAGTAGTATATGTATTCAGTGCTACARTAGTACTACAGGGTTACACGGAGGCAGGAGTCGTACAGGGGTAAAGTGGTACAGTTGTAGTATAGGTGTACAATGGGTACAAGAAATGTAGAGGGGTACAGGGTTTCTGGAGTAGTAGAGGTCAATATAGGTGTACAGGTGTAGTACATTGGTACTGAGTTGGTACAAGGGTACATGTGTAGAATAAGGATACAGTGGTACAGGGATAGTACAGAGGTACAGGGCTACAGGGACGTACAGGGGTACACTGGTCCAGGAGTAATACAGTGATACAGGTGTTATAAAGCTGTACAGATGCAGCACAGGGAAGGATGACAATAGTACTATAGAGGTACTGGTGTACAGGTATACAGTAGTACTACAGGTGTACACTGTTAACTAGAGTAGTTCAGGTGTACTGAGTTAAAAAAGATGAACAGGAGTGAGACGAGGGTACAGGATAGTACAGTTGTACTTGGTTTGTACAGGATTTCTGGGTGGTACAGGTGTACAAATGTACAGGGGTAGTACAGTGGTACACGGGTACAGGAGTAGTACTGGTATACAAGGATACAGTACTAGAAGGCGTAATGCAAGTTATAGGTGTTGTACAAGGGTACAGGAGTGGTACAGTGGTGTTTCAGTTCATGATTACTACAGGGGTATAGGAGATGTACAAGAGTACAGAAGTAGTATAGTACTAGAAGTGTCTAGGAGTACTACAGGGGTACAGGAGTATTACAGTGTTACACGGGTACAGAAGTAATACAGTCGTACTGGAGAGGTATAGAGGTATAGTTGTATAGGAGTACTACACTCTGCAGGAGCAGTACAGGGTTACATGTGAAGTACAGGGGTACAGGGGTACAAGAATAGTACAGGGGTTCAAATGGTATAGGAGAAGTACATGAGTAAAGGGATCCAGGTGTAGTACAGAAGTACACGGGTGCATGAGTGATACAGGGATACGAAGGTACAGGAGTACTAGAGGGTTACAGGTGTGGAACGGGGGTACAGGACTAGTACAGGACTACATATGTCCAGGACTAGTACTGGGGTAGTGGGTTACGGATGTATTACAGGGTTACAGGAGTACATGTATGGGACATGTATAGTAAAGGAGTGCAGGAGTAGTACTTGTGTACTGGGGTGCAGGAGTATTACTGGGGTACGGTTGTACAGGGATAGTACAGTGTTACAGCGGTACAAGTAATGTATGCGTGCGCAGGGTTACAGGAGTTGTATAGAGATACAATGGGTACATGGGTTGGACAGCGGTACAGATGTACAGGAGAATTGCAAGTGTTTATGGATACGTGTAGTACAAGGTTACAGCGGTACAGGTATAGTTCAGTTTTTCAGTGGTAATGGAGTAGAGCAGTGATACAATTGGTCCAGTAGTACAGGGRTACAGCAGTAGTACAGGGGTATAAAGGAGTACTACAGGTGTATAGTAGTAGTACAATGTTACAAGATTGGTACGGTTGTAAAGGAGTACAGGAGTACTACAGGGGTTCAGCTGATGTACAGGAGTACAAGCGTAGTGGAGGAGTAAAGTAGTACAGTTGTAGTCGACGGGGAAAATGGCTACAGGAGTAATACGGGTGTACAGGAGTACTACAGGGTTACAGGAAACGAACAGGAGTACAGGTGTAGTACAGGTGTATGGTGGTACAGAAAAAGGATAGAGGTACAGGAGTAGTACGGGGTAAAAGACTAGTACAATTGTATAGGAGTACAGCAGTACTACAGTGGTTTAGGAGTTGTACAGATGTTCAGGAGTAGTACAGGGCAATAGGAGTACAGGAGTAATACATGGGTGCAGAAGCAGTACAGGCGTACAGGGATACAGATGTACAGATGTTGTACAGTGTTTCAGTGGTACAAGTTTTGTACAATTGTGCAGTTGTACAGGATTAATACAGAAGTACGTTGGGTACAGGCTTAGTGCAGGGCTAAAGGAGGACAGGAGTACAAGAGTTGTACAGAAGTGCAGGAGTAGTACAGGACTACAGGGGTACAGGAACAGTACAGGGGTACATGTGTACTGGTGTTGAACTGCAGTACAGGAGTAGTACAGTGGTACAAAGATGCAGTGGTAATAAAGCGGTACACGTGTGCAGGTGTATTACCGGTGTACGTCGGTACAGGAGTAGTACATGCGTGCACCTGTGCAGAAGTAGGACAGGGTTACACGTGTGCAGCTGAAGTACAGGGTTACACGAGTCCAGAAATAGTACTGTTGTGCATGGGAACAGGGATCGTACAGGCGTAAAAGGTTATAGGACAAGTTCAGGTATATACGGATGCAAGAGAAGTTCAGGCGAACTCGGGTGCAGAAAAAGTACAGGTTTACAAGATTAGTATAGTAGATTACAGGTACAGGAGTACACAGGGGTATAGAAGATGTACAGTTATTCATGAGTAGTACAGGACTACAGGGGTCCAGGAGTAGTACAGGGATACAGGAGTGCAGGAGTAGTAGAGTGGTATACGGGTGCAGTAGTAATACCGGAGTACAGGAGTAGGACAGGGGTACATTGGTGTAGGTGTAGTACAGGTGTACACGGAAACAGGTGTTGTACAGGTGTACAGGGGACCTAGAGTAGTGCAGGTGTACAGGAATATTACAGGGTCACAGGTGTACAGGATTAGTACAGGTTTACAGGGATACAGAAGTTCAGGGGCACTGGGTACAAGAGTAGTACATGGGTAATAACAGGGTACAGGGGTAATAGTTGTACTGGGGTACTGTCTTACTGTGTGGTACAAGCGTACAGGGGTACACGGATACAGGATTAGTACAGGGTTACAGTAGTGATGTCGTATAGGAGTAGTGCAGTATCACAAACGTACAAGAGTATTTCTGAGGTATAGGGGTTCAGGATTAGTATATGTGTACAGGTGTAGTATAGGGGTACAGGAGTAGTGCAGGAATACTTGGATACATGAATAGTACAGAACTAGAATGGGTACAGTAGTATTAGATTGGTACAGGGGTACAGGTGTAGTACAGCGTTAGTACAGGGGTACAGAGTAGTACAGTGGTACTGGGATAGTGCAGGGTTTCACGTGTAGTACAGGAGTACGCGGGAACAGAAGTAGTGCAGGTATACAGGAGAGGTACAGGTCTATTAGGAACTAGGAGTAGTACAGAGGTACAGGTTACGTGAGTAGTAGAGGGGTAGTACATGGGTACAGGTATAGTACAGTACTACTGGGTTAGTACAGTGGTACAAGTGTAGAACAGCGGAATATGATCGGCGATCGGCCGAAACCTCACGTCACTCTGACTCGCATAGTTCTAAAACATCCTTACCAACGGAGCTAGAGGCCCTCGGGGCATGCGCCCCGCCTAACCGAGTAAGCAAGGAAACGATGAAAGTAGCGGTATTTCACCGGCCACGTTTTATGGTTTCCCATTTATGCTACACACCTCATCTCTTCTTATAGTACCAGATACGAGTCTAGATTTACAGGGTCTAATCCCGCTAATTCTTCCAAGACCGTTGGATCGCTAGATAGTACATAGGGACAGTGGGAATCTCGTTATCCATTCATGCGCGCCATTAAAAAGGTGACGATGCATTTGGCTACATTTCGTTATCGTGGGCACGAAGTTTCCATGCGCATACTTTTAGGTTTTTAACGTCCCGTTAGGCTAATGCATCAAATCAGCTCCGTGCCAGGCAGCCCGATCAAAGTCTAGGACCTTGATATGAATGGCGCTCGAAGAGAACAGCCGAAATGTCTGCGCCGCCACGGATGAATCGCAAGGGGGTTTCATGAATGACTAGTGGCAAAATCCGTGCATGCGAGGCTCGGTTGGAGCTATAGTCTGGCGTATCGCGACAATGCTTCTACATGCCATACTATAAAGAGCTATAGTGCCACCAAAATACTCTGTTGCTCTTGCTGAACATACTTTTACGATTCACCAAAAGAGATAAAGCTAAACGTGCCGTTTACCTAGCTTGCTTTTTAAGAGAGCCGTTGGGATTTCAGCCGTTTACCCACGCTTCTTGAACACCTTCACGTTGACATACAGAGCAAGGGACAGGAAATACATTGCGTCAACATACGCGAAAGCCATTGTAACCTTCGCAGGTAGCGCGATCATTTGCATAGCCGCACCGAACAGCACCGTCACCAGCAGCATCAATATCATTGGATTGACTACAGTATATAAGCGGTGCTCTGGCACACAGTACAGTGCCCGTACGGCACCTGGAATAAAGCAGCTGTACTAACCTCCATCAGAATCACTCTTAACGACTAAGAGTTCCCGGTTGAACGTATGACGTCGCAATTAATACTTCCTTCGGCCCAACATTGCGCCTGCCGTGGAGAAGGTTAAGATTCGGAAAATGGGCAAACATTTTGGTCAGTAATCCCCCAGGATAGATTTCAGTTCGACCGATCCGATATCCTCTACGAAGCTACGGTAATTAAACTAATGCCGAAAAACAAGCAAAGAATGCTGACTGTTTTCACCGTCACAACAAAGGATACAACCTTCCCGTTAGCAAGGAAAGCAGAATTTAACTAATGCGGATATATTATGACAGAGACGGAACATCCCAAGTTCTTCATATTGGAGACGCAACGAGGAAGGTCGTCCAAAGCGTAATAAAATATCTCGACATCTCTACAATCACGACATATTAGCATATATCAACTCAAAGTTCCTGTACTTCGAAAAACACATAAAAACCCAACTGACTAAACTCTATACTAATGGAACAATATAATGGAATATAATGGAACAAAAGTGCTAGAGAGGCAAATATTCCAAGATGCTTTACCGTTCTCCAGCACTGCACACGACCAGATGGCATTCCGAGTTAAGAAGACACCAGGCTACACAGACGTCACGGCAGGAGAATATTCCCTTTGATCAAATATATTCCAGTCGAATGCCGAGCCAGGCAGACGAATGAATGCCATAACAAGTTACCAGTTATATATCAAAGCCAAACTTATTTCCTCACACCGATATCCAGAATCGTAATCAAATCAGGAACCCCAAGAGATTGCGACGAGCTACTGCCAATCTTATTCAAGATCCACGACTCCTGGTTCCGATCGAGGCCCAGACTGGTCGAAACAATACCTCCACCTATACTCAGCCCCTGACGCGTCCTACATGGAAATACGTGAAAGCAGCATCCCTTGCCACAAGCGGAATCTATTCGACGAGCGATCTAGAACGCCTCCGTTGCCACATCATGTTGCCCGTGGAAAAACCCTCCATGTAAAACATCATAGCAAGAGGGGCATGGGACAACGCCTACCTCAGGGGAGCATCTACGTGATAACCCTTCTGGAGGAAAAATCATCCAAAAAATTTCAAAGAGTGCAGGAGCACGTATTTGGTAGGTATTCATCACATTCGGATCAGACAGCGCGGGTATCGTCGCAGTATTCATAATTGCATGGCTCGTCAAATTGATCATCGACACAATTATATACGGATACGCATTACGCGCTTTCTACGAATGCGGAGTCTATCTCCTATCCGCAATATGGAGCTCAGTCACCCATATTCTCCTCAATTCATCAAGGCCAATCCAAACGTACCAGGCGAACCAACCTGAGGAACAGCAGCCTGAAATAACCTTTCCAACGTCAGAAGAGCCCCGACCTATACCCCCTTCTACGTCTGAAAATCAACATCCCGCCCACAAAATGTACCACACTTTCAGCATAAAGGACGAAGTGAAAAATTACAACGAACTGCGTAAACTCTTAGATCGTAATAAACATGCCAAAATTTTTAAGACATACATATACACATACTCACATATGCATAAGACTCAGAATATAAGCGCATACGAACTGATGAATCTTGCGGTTCCAGCATTTCTCTTTAAGGGGGGATGTGTTACGTCTGCCTCCGCCTACCGACATTTCCACTTCCGCCTCTGTAAGCCACAACTCAGCGAAGTAGACCTTTTTATATATTTGAATTACCGCCATCTCCACTTTATGGCATCCCCACCACGCCCGACGTCCTCACCGTAGTTCATCCCCACTGTAGTTCATCCCCACTGCAAGGGCATCCACTCTGCAGTGGCAACCCCACCTAGAAGYACCACGCCCGGGCATATAAGCGCGTRCACTTGGCTCATTCGCTCTCTTACTGGCCGGACACGGATCTGTTCACTACTAAGCCTCGCCACGATAGTAACTGTACACTCTTTATTCTTTTTAACAATCTTCTTTCCGTAACATTATGATCCATTAGTCTCTATAATGTTATGTGTGTTCAAGTTATATTCTTTGTAACGTAACGATTGTTGTAATTATATATTATAATATGCTCAAATGTATATTTACGTTAAATATATTTTATTTAATTTCCAAATCTAGTGCTTAACCTTATCTTCTAATCATATAAACGTGGGTGCTACTAGGCGAATTAATATTTTCGAAAACGTGGCAATTGGAGCACGTGGCCTCACTGTTCTCCAAGATTCACAACAGCGACATACCCGGAACGCCTTGCGATCAACATCTATCAAGGTAGGACAAAATATCTCTCATATATTACGGTCTAACGTGGCTACCGCCCGATTTTCCCGTATAATCTGCCGACAACGTGTCATTTTAATTCGCATTTTCGAGAAAATTCCATGTGCGCGTGCGATCCCCGAGATTCAAAATCTTGTCTTAAGCGTACGTGTCTAGCGGAAAGATCCGTGGGAAACCCATACAACGCGCTTACGGTCTTTGCTTACCAGGCCGTAACATAAATTGGTGGACATGGATTGCACTGTATTGTGGCGACCGAATGGCCGCCTTGTCCGATGTCAGTTCATTCTTTTCTTCTGTAATTAATTTTAACTTATTCAGTGATCTTATCGAACCGTGTATCCCTCCGAAACATCCAATTTTATAATATGGCGTCGATATATAATATTAAGAAATGCAAAATATTGTAATGGAGCAAAGTGTTGACGGATTGCTGTTTCACGCTGAGAGATATAATGGTGCCGAAGTAGTCATGGATATTGTTGAAGAGAGAGTTGCCATTTTAGTCGCTGGTGCACAATATGGGAAAGTAATTTACCCAAAAATACGTGAATAAAATGTCTGCAGTAAAATTATGCCACTTGATTCGCCCGCATTTACCTTTCAAGGAAAAAAATGTAAAGTTATTATAATTTCTGGTGGTCTTAATTCAATATATGCGGAGGATGCACCTAGACACGATGCTGACATATTGCGAATAGGAATTGCTGTATTAGGTATTTGTCATGTAATGCAGATGATGTACAAAGTATTCGGTGGTTCTGTAACCAGGAGGGAAAGTCGAGAGGATGTTCAATTTCCTATTGAACCTGATAATAAAGGCTTGTCATTGAAATGCTTGGACAAGGAACAAACAGTACTGCTAACACATRGAAACAGGATAAACAGGGTAGCTGCCTGTTTTCGTACTACTGCCAGATCGTCAAGCCTTATAACGAGCATAGCAAGTGATAAGATGAACTTACACGGTGAGCAGCTTCATCCAGAAGTAGACTTAACTCCTAAAGGCAAATTAATGCTACATAATTTTTACTCGGTATTGCTGGCCTTGAGGGTAAATATACGCTCCGCTACCTGGAATCACAGTGAATGCAATATATCAGTGTATGAAATATATATGCTATATATATTTTAAATCTCGCAATCGCCCGCTCATAGGGAATTTTCTCGAAAATTCGAATTAAAGTGACACGTCGTC
Organism: Eciton burchellii; assembly: GCA_020341155.1. Lineage (NCBI taxonomy): Eukaryota > Metazoa > Arthropoda > Insecta > Hymenoptera > Formicidae > Eciton > Eciton burchellii. The sequence continues at coordinate 19,681 of JAHMML010000119.1, read as the reverse complement.
GGCCGATTATCCGGGAAACACGGGCGGTAGCCACGTTCGAAAATACTATGAGAGATATTTGATCCTACCTTGATAGATGTTGACCGCTAGTCGTTCCGTATATGTCGCTATTGTGAATCTTGGAGAATGGTGAGGCCATGTTCTCGAATTGCCACGTGTTCGAAAGTATTATTTCGCGTAGAAGAACTCGCGTCGATATGATTACAAGGAAAGATTAAGCACTTGACTTGGAAATTAAATAATATCTATTAAACGTAAATATACACTTGAGCATGTTATAAGATATAATTTAAACAATAGATACGTTACACAGAATATAACTAAGGACGCACATAACATTATAAAGATTAATGAATAATAAATTCGCGCAAAGACGATTGTTACAGAGCACTAAGAGTGTACCGTTACTATGGTAGCGAGGCTTAGTAGGGAACAGATCCGTGTCCGGCCAGTAAGAAAGCGCCTGAGCCAAATAAGCGCGCTTATATGCCCGGGCGTGGTACTTCTTAGTGTGTTTGCCACTGTAGAGGGGATGCACTTCAGTGGGGACGAACTACAGTGGGGATGAACTACAGCGGGGATGTCGGGCGTGGTGGGGATGCCATGCAATGGAAATGTCGGTAATTCAAATAGATAGAAAGGTCTACTTCTCTGAGTTGCGGCTTACACAGTCGGAAGTGCAAATGTCGGTAGGCGGAGGCAGACGCAACACCTCCCCCTTACAGTGAAATGCTGGAACCACAAGATTAAGCAGTTCGTATGCGCTTATTTTGAGTCTTATGCATATGTGAGTATGTGTATATGTATGTTTAATATTTTGACATGTTAATTACGATCTAAGATTTTACGAAGTTCGTTGTTACTTTTCACTTCGTCCATTATGCTGAAAGTATGGTGCACTTTGTGGGCGGGATTGATTTTCAGACGTATAAGGGGGTATAAGTCGGGGCACTTCTGTCGTTAGAAAGGATTGTGCAGGTTACTGTTCCTCAGGTTGGTTTGCCTGGTACATTTCGATTGGTCTAGTAGGATGGAGGAGAAGATGAGTGATTGAGTTCCATATTGCGGTTAGGAGATGGATTCCGCATTTCTAGAAAGAGCATAAGGCGTATACGTATATAATTGTGTCGATGATCAATTTGAAGAGACGTGCAATTATGAATATTGCGATTATATCCGCGCTGGCTGATCCGCATGTGATGAATATCTTCCAAATACGTGCTCCTGCACTCTTTGAAATTTTTGGAAGATTTTTCCTCCAGAAGGATTATCATGTAGATGCTCCACTGAGGTATGCGTTGTCCTATTGCCCCTCTTGCTATGATGTTTTACGTGAAAAGTTTTTCCACGGGGAACATGATGTGGCACGGGAGGCGTTCTAGATCGCGCGTCGAATAGATTCCGCTTGTGGCAAGGGATGCTTTCACGTATTTCCATGTCAGGATGTGTCAGAGGCTGAATATTAGGTTGAGGTATTGTTTCGAGCATTCTCGGCCTCGATCGGTACCACGAGTCGTGGATCTTGAATAAGATTGGCAATAGCTCGTCGCAATCTCTTGGGGTTCCTGATTTGATTACGATTCTGGATATCGGCGTGAGGAAATAAGTTTGGATTAGATATACGACTGGTAACTCGTTATGGCATTCATTCGTCTGCATGGCTCGGCATTCGATTGGAATATATTTGATCAAATGGAATATTCTCCTGCCGTGACGTCTGTGTAGCCTGGTGCCTTCTTAACTCGGAATGCCATCTGGTCGTGTGCAGTGCTGGGGAACGGTAAAGCATCTTGGAGTATTTGTTTCTCTAGCGCACATTATAGTTATATTATATTCGAATAGAGTTTAGTCGGTTGGTTTTTATGTGTTTTTCGACGTACACGAACTTTGAGTTGATATATGCTAATATGTTGTGATTGTAGACCGAGATATTTTATTTCGTTTTGAACGATCTTCCTCGTTGCGTCTCCAATATGAAGAACTTGGGATGTTCCGTCTCTGTCATAATATATCCGCATTAGTTAAATTCTGCTTTCCTTGCTAACGGGAAGGTTGTATCCTKTGTTGTGACGGTGAAAACAGTCAGCATTCTTTGCTTGTTTTTCGGCATTAGTTTAATTACCGTAGCTTCGTAGAGGATATCGGATCGGTCGAACTGGAATCTATCCTGGGGGATTACTGACCAAAATGTTTGCCCATTTTCCGAATCTTAACCTTCTCCACGGCAGGCGCAATGTTGGGCCGAAGGAAGTATTAATTGCGACGTCATACGTTCAATCGGGATCTCTTGGTGGTTAAGAGTGATTGTGATGGATACTTGTACAACTACTTTATCCCCGGTGCCATACGGGCACTATACTGTGTGCCAGAGCACCGTCCGCCTACTGTGGTCAATCCAATGAGGTTGATGCTACTGGTGATGGTGCTGTTCGGTGCGGCTACGCAAATGATCGCGCTACCTGCCAAGGTTACAATGGCCTTTGCGTATGTTGACGCAATGCATTTCCTGTCCCTTGCCCTGCATGTCAACATGATGGTGTTCAAGAAGCGTGGGTAAACGGCTGAAATCCCAACGGCTCTCTTAAAAAGCAAACTAGGTAAACGGCACGTTTAGCTTTATCTCTTTTGGTGAATCGTAAAAGTATGTGCAGCAAGTGCAACAGAGTATCTTGGTGGCACTATAGTTCTATATAGTGTAGCATGCAGAAGCAAGGTTGCGAAACGCTAGGCTATAGTTCGAACCGAGCCTCGCATGCACGGATTTTGCGACTAGACATTCACGGGGACCCCTTTTGAATCATTCGTGGCGGCGCAAGCAATTCGCCTGTTCTCTTCAAGCGCCATTCATATCAAAGTCCTAGATTTTGTTCTGGCAGCTTGGCGTGGAGCTGACGATGCATTAGCCTACCGGGAAGGTAAAAACCTGAAAGCATGCGCGTGGTAACTTCGTGCCCACGATAACGAAATGTAGTCTAATGCCTCGTCACCTAATTCAGGACGCGCATGCATGGATTAACACGATTCCCACTGTCCCTATCTACTATCTAGCGAAACCTAGGAAACGAACTTGCAGAAAGAATTAGCGGGACTAGTAGACCCTGTTAAGCGTGACACGTATCGGGCACTGTAAGAAGACATGAGAGGTGTAGCATAAATGGGAGACCACAAAACGTATCCGGTGAAATAACACTACTTTCATCGTTTCCTTACTTACTCAGTTAGGCGGAGAGTATGCTACGAGGGCGGTGTTTACGGTGTTCTAGAACTAAGCGTGTCAGAGTCTCGAGAGTCTTCGGCCGATCGCCGACCACATTCCCCTGTTCTACACTTGTACCACTGTACTACTCCTGTAAAACTGCACTACACCTATACCCCTGTACTACCCCTCTACTTCTCCAGTAACCTGCACCCCTGTACTTCTCCTGTACCCATTAAACACCTATACTACTCCTGTACACCAGTACCCCTGTACTACACCTGCACCAATGTAATCCCTTACTACTACTGTACCACTGAATCTCTTTTCCACTCCAGGTAATCTGCTCCCTTATACTACTCCTGAAACCATATAGCACTACTGCACCCCTATCCCCCGGAATTACTCCTCTACCCCCGTACTACACCTGTACGCTGTAGTACACCTATTCCACTATACAATTGTACCGCACCTGAAAAACTGTATCACTACTATAACCGTGTACTGCTGTACTACTCCTACACCACTGAACCCCTTTACTAATCCTGAACCCCTGTATTCCAGCACTACTTCTGTAATCTTTTATATCTCCTGTGCACCTGTAGTGCTATTATATCCCTACACCCCAGTATAACTCCTGTACTTCTGTACTTCTCCTGTCCCCAATTAGTACTCCTGTACTCCTATACACATGTACCACTGCTGTACACATTGTTCCCTATAATATTCCTGTACATCTAGTCACGTTTAAAATACTTGTAACCCTGTAACCCTGTACTACTGCTGTACACCTGTAACTCTGAAATACACCTGTACACCTGTAACTGCGTAATACTCCTGTAAACCTGTACCACTGCACAACATCTGCTTCCCTGCACAGCTGAACTGCATCTGCACCCGTGTACAATTGTAATACTCCTGCACCCCAGTACAACTATACTACTCCTGCACAAATATACTTCTGTTCTACACCTGTACCTATGTACTACACATATACCGCTGTTCTTATCCTGTAACCATGTAATACTCCTGTACCACTGTATTACACCTATACCCGTGTACACCTGAACTAGTTTTGCAATCGGGTACTCCTGTACTATACCTGCACCCGTGTACAGATATACTACTCTTGCTCCAGTATGTCATGGTACTACTCCTGCACACGTGCAACTCTATATTACTGATGCATACGTGTACCGCTGTACTAATCCTGCGCTCCTGTACTACACCTGTACCATAGCTGTACTACTGTATCCCTATGCTACCCCTGTTACTGTTGTTAGGCGTACTACACCTGCAACCGTTTATGCGTGTACTAAACTTGTACCCGTGTACAAGTGTACTACTCCTGGACCAGGGCATCCCTGTACTTCCCCTGCACCCGTCTACTCCTGTACTACCTCTGCACCCCTGTACTACTTAAAATCTCCTGTCCCTATATACACCTATACTATTCCATTACCCGCTGTACATAGTCCTGTACTACTCCTGTACTAATCCTGTTCCCCTCTAGTAATTCTGTACCACTGTATCCCTGTACCACACCTGCACCCCTGTACTACTCCTGCTCCCGTGTAAAATTGTACAATACCTAGACAAATGTACCCACGTGCTACTCCTATACCCATTATACCATTTACGCCTGTACTCCCACACCACCGTACTACTTCTGTACTACTGTACTATTCCTGTACCCGTGTATAACTGTACAACACCTGGACACTTGTATTCCTGTACTACTCCTGTACACATAGTACTCCTGTTCTACGCCTGTAGCCCTACCCACCGTACTACTCCTGCTCCTTGTACCATTGCTGTACTCGTGTACCCATGAGCTACACGTGTAACCATGTACCCCTGTACTACCTGTGTTCGTCTGTACTCATCTTCCACACGTATACAGCTGTACTAGGCCTGTAAACGTTTACGCCTGTACTATTCCTGTTTCCTTGTACTGTAGTACTATTTCTGGATCCGTGAAACCATGTACTTCCCCTATACCCCTGTAACACTTTTCTCTTCCTGCAACAGTGCACGCATGTAATACACATCTACCTATTTACACCTGTACTACTCCTGCACACGTGTACCCCAGTACTTTCACTACATCCTTGTATACCTATACTACTCTAGTACCTACGAACTCCTCTACCATTTCTGTACCTCTGTAACCATGTACTACTCCTGAGTCCCTGTACCTTGTACTGTTCTTGGACCCCTGTAGACCTGTATTATTCCTGTATTCCTGTACAAAGCCTGTACCCCAGTAGTACTCATGTTCGCCTATAACTCTGTACTACACCTGCACCCCTGTAATAACCCTATACCCCTGTATCACTGTACTACTCCTGTACTCCTGCATTACTCTACTACTCCTGTATCCCTGCAAAACTCCTGTACACCTGTAACACACCTGTAACCGTGTACCCCTGTACTACATCTGCACACGTGTACCTCTGTCCTAATCCTGGAATCATGTAGTCCTGTACTACTCATGTATCACTGTACTACTCCTGTACCCGTGTACACCTGTACTACTTCTGTATCCTTGTATAACTCTACTACCCTTGTATGCTTGCAGAGCCCCAGTACCACTGTACAACACTGAAAACCTGTACTACCAATTTATATCTCCTGTACCGCTGCATCACTGGAGTAACCCTGTACCCCTATACCCCTGTACTACTCCTGTACGCCTGTACTATTCCTGTACGCATTGTACCTCTGTACTGTTCCTGTACCTCTGCACACGCTTACAATACATGTACCACTGTAACATTCAACTATTCCAGTACACATGTACCCCTGTAATACTCCTATACACATGTACACCTGTAATACTCCTGCACCAAAGTACAGCTGTAATACTCCTGCACCATTTTATACCTGTACTACTCCTACACCTATGTACTGGACCTGTAACAGTTATATCTCCATTAAACCTGCACTACTCCCTTACCATTGTATTCTATACTACTCCTGAACACATGTATTCCTGTACTACTCCTGTACCCTTCTACACATGCACTATTCCTGGAACCATGTAGCCCACTAATCTTGTACAACTGTCCTACTCCTGTATCCCTCTAATCCTCCTGTACTCCCGTACTCCTGTACTACTCCTGTACCACTGAACTTCTCCTGTACCCCTGCACTAGTTCTGTACCTGTGTACCCCTGTACTACTTCTGTGCCCGAGTACACCTGTATTACTCCTGTTCCCGTGTACCATTGTAATATCCGTGTACCCTTGCACAACGCAAGTATCACGATACAACCCCTGATACTCTGTACTACCAGAGTACATCTCCTGTACCTATATATGCCTATACTACTCCTTTACACCTATACCTTTCCTGCATACTATGTACCTCTGTACTACTCCTGTACCTATGCACACGCTTACAATACTTATACGACTGTATAGTTGATCTACGGCTGTACACCTGTACCAGTGTAATACTCTTATACACATGTACACCTGTACTACTCCAGCACCCATGTACTACAACTATACCCTTGTACATCTCCTGTAACCCTGTACTATTCCTGGACTCATGTAGTACTATGACACTCCTTTACTCCTGTTCTACACCTGTACTTCCCTAGTACACCTGTACTCCCGTGCCCCCGTAAATCTCCTGTACCCCTGTACTACTACTTTACCCCAGCACACTTGTACTACTCCCGTACCCTGTACCTGTACTATTCCTGTACCCCTATACCCCTGCGCTACACCAGGACCCATGTAGTCCTGTACTACTCSTGTCCACCTGTTCTACTGCTGAACCCTCTAGTACTTCTGTACCCTTGTAGCCCTGTACTTCTCATGTAACCCTGTACCACTCCCGTACACTGTAGTGCAACTTTGCACCTATACCCCTGTACTACCCGAGTACAACARTATTAGCCCCGTACCCGTGTACYCCTGTACAACTACTGAACASCTGTACCCCTGTGCATMTCATGGACCCCTGTAGTACTGTACTAATTCTTTCCTACTGTACAATACCTGTACCCATGTAGTACTCATGAACCCATACACAACTGTACTATTTCTGTATCCTTGTATTACCCCTGTACCCCTGTAGTACTCCTTTATTCTTATAACACTGTACTACTCCTGTACCTCTGTAGTACTCCAGTGTCCGTACACTCTTGTACTAGCCGTGAAGCAATGCACAACCTCAGTACCACTGTACAATGCTTTTATACCTGTACTACCAATGTAATACTACTGTACCCCTGTATCACTGTATTACACGTGTACCCACTCTACCCCTGTACTATTCATGTACCAGTGTACGCCTGTACTACCTCTGCAACCGTGTAACTCTTTACTACTATTGTACCCTTGAATCCCTGTACTACTCCTGTACACTTGTTACCCTGTACTACTCCTGTAACCATATAGTACTATTGCACCCCTATAACCTGTACTACTGTTTTAGTACTCCTATACCACTATACACCTGTACTACTCCTGTAGAAATGTATTACGACTGTACCCGTATACCCTTGTATTACTGCTCCTCCACTGTACCCCTATACCATTCCTGGACACTTGTAGTCCTTTACTAATCTTGTACACTTGTATATCTCCTTTACCCCAGTATAACTATAATCCCATGCACACCTGTACAACTCCTATACACCTTTACTACTCCTATACTACCGTAGTACATCTATACCTATATGAACCTGTGCTACTCCTGTACCCCGGTATTACTTCTGTACTATTCCTGCACCCCATTACATCTTTACAACTTTGGATCCCTGTAGTACTTTTGTAAAGCATTTCCCCTGTACTACAGCCGTACCATTGTAGTGCTACTGTAGTACTGTAGTACTCCTATACACGTATACCCTTGTGCTACTCCTGTACCCCGGTATTACTCCTGAAACTGTGTACCCCTGGACTACACCTGCACCCCTGTAGCCCTGAACAACACTTATAGCCCTGTAGTCCTGTACCACTCATGAACAACAATAATACCTTTGTACCCCTGAATTACTACTGTTCCCATGTGCGCCTGTACTATACCGTTATCGTATAACCCTGCACTAGACACGAGTACCCCTGTATTACCACTTCACCCTTGTACCTCTGTACTACTCCTGTACCTACGTAATCTTGTATTATCCCTGACTCTCTGTAACCCTGTTCTACTCCTGAGTCCCTGCACCGTGTACTACGCTTGGACCACTCCAGACCTGTACTATTCCTGTATTCCTGTTGTATCCCTGTTGTACTCATGTACCCCTACATATCTGTACTACTCCTGTACTCCTGCACTACTACTGTACCACTGTAGTACTCCTGTACCATTATACAGCTGTAGGACTCCTGTACCCCTATAAAACTGTATTACACCTGTATCCTGTAATACTCCTGTACATCTGCATTACTCCGATAACCGTGTACTCCTCTACTACACCTGCACACGTATGCCCATGTACAACTCATGTACCCCTGTACATCTGTACTATTCCTGTAGTGTTGTACCCTGTAATACCGTTGTCCCCATATATTATACAAATAGCACTGCATTACAGCTGTAAACCTGTACTACACCTGTACTAGTCCGGGACACCAGATCCCCTGTACTCCTCCTGAATCCATTGCATAATTGTAGTTCTCCGGTACACCTGTACTTCTGTACTACACCTGAATCCCTGTACACCTGTGACGCTCCTGTACACTGTACCGCTATACTACTCCTACACCCCTGTAAGCCAGTACTACATCTGAACCCTTGTACCCCTGTACTACTACACTACACCTATAATCCTGTACTACTCCGGGACCCCTGTAATCCTGTACAACAACTGTACCATCTTATTACACCTGTACTCGTGTACTATTCCTATACACGTGTACCCCTGTTCTCGTCCTGTAACCATGTACACCTATACTACACATATACCCCTGTACGCCTGTACTACTCCCGTAACCATGTACATATGTACTACACCTGTACCCATATACCCCTATACTTCTATCACATTACGACACCTGTACACCTGTACTAACCCTGTACTACTCCTATAACTGTGTACCTTATACCCTCTACTACTCCTGTACACCTGTACTACTCCTTTACCGCTGTAGTTCTTACTACTGCTGCATACTTGTTCTATTCCTGTAACCGTGTACCCCTGTTCTACATCAGTACCCGAGTACCCCTGTACTAGGCGTGAAACAATGAACAACTACAGTAACACTATACTACCCCTGTACCCCTGTACTACCAATGTAATATTACTGTACACTTGTACCAATGTTTTACTCGTGTACACATTGTACACCTGTACTATTCATGTACCCCTGTTCCCCTGTAYTACTCCTGGACACTGATAGACCTGTACGTCTCCTGTACAACTGTACTTCTTCTGTTCCCGCGTACTCCTCTACTACACGTGAAAGCCTGCACTAGCCCAGTACCACTGTAATACTCTGTACCCCTTTACTGACACTGTAATACTCCTCTACCCCTGTACCAATCTACTACTGTACACATTGTACTTCTGTACTATCCATGTATTCCTGCACTACTCCTGTACACCTGTATCCCTGTACATCTGCTGTAACCGTGTACTACTCCAGTTACACTGTATTACATCTGTACCCGCCTACACCTGAACTACTCCTGCAACCGAGTGCCCATGTAGAACTCCGGCAACTTTATACAAATGTACTACTCCTGCACTCGTGTAAAACTGTACTAGTCGTGCACCCATGCACCGCTATACTGATGATGCATGCGTGTACATCTGTACAACTCCTGCACTCCTGTACAAAAATTGTAACATTCATGTACGCATGTTCCCCTGTATTCCTCCTGTACCCGCGAAGCCTTGTACTACTCCTGTACCTATGTACCCCTGTACTAATCATGATCCCTTATATCTCAGTACTACTCCTGTAAACCTGTGCCAATGTACATATAGTATACCCATTGTACAATTGTACTCCTACTAGACCCCTGTGACCCTGTACTACTTCTGGATCCCTGTTCTACTCCTGTACCCTTGTACTTCTCCTGTACCCATTGTACCCCTGTACTACACCTGTACACCTCTATTGTACCCCAGCACTCCTGTAAAACGCTTGTACCCTGTACAACTTACTATTTATGTACACCTGTATCCCTGAACTACTACTAAAACACTATATACCTGCACTACACCTGGACCAAAGAAGAACTGTTCTTCTCCTAAACTCCTGTAAAAATCCTGTAATTCTCTAGCATCCCTGTACCCCTGTACTCCTGTAATTCTCCTGTAGTCCTATACTACTACTGTGCCCCAGCTGTTCTGTAACCTGTACTCCTGTACAGTTCCTGTACTCCTACATAAATGTACCACCCCTGTACCCCTGTACACCTGCACTAATCCTATATCACTGTAGACATACTACTCCTGTACTACTGTTGTACTCATGTTTCCCTGCAGCCCTGTACAACACCTGTAACCCTGTACTACTCTTGTAAGCCTGTACTACTCCTGTATCCTTGTAGTACTCCGGTACTTCTATACCATTGTACTACTCCTGTACCCCGTACTACATATGTACCCCTTTATTATTTCTGTACCCGCGTACCACTGTACTACACCTGCACCAGTGTGCATCTGTACTAATCCTATACTCCTGTATCTCTGTACTAATCCTGTACACGTCCAGCCATTTACTAGACCTGTATCTATGTAATACAACAGAAACCCTGTATTACTCCTGTATAACTGCACACGTGTTCTTTACTTGTACACTACTAACCCTCTACATAACCTTCATGCCTGTAACCCTGTACTTCTCCTATACACCTCTACCTCTGAACTACTCCTGAACCCCTGTTCTACTCCTGTACTCCTCTAGTACCTCTATACCCTGTACACCTGTAATACACCTGTACCGCTGTACTAACTCTGTACTACTCCTGTAACCCCTGTACCACTGTACTACTCCTCAACCCATTGTACTATTGTACTTTTCGTCTACACCAGCACCCCTGGACTACACCTGTACACATGTACCCATGTAGTACTGCCGTATACCAGTAACCCTGTTTGTGTAACACTACTCCTGCTCCCACGTACATCATTATTACTCCTGTACCTATGTATTACACCTGTAGTCCTATACTTCTCCAGAAAGAGTGTACGTCTCCTGTACCAACGTATTACAACTGCACCGTTATACTACTCCTGTACACGTGTACCCCTGAAATACTCCTGCACGCATGCAGTACTGTGCTCCTTCTGTAACCCTGTACTACTCCTGAACCACTATAGTACAACTGTATCTCCACACCACTGTACAACTCTTGTACCTGTGACCGCTCTTACTTCTCTTGTACCAGTGTACACCTGTCCTAGTCCTGGAGACATGTAGTCCTGTACATAATATGCAGCTTTTTCAACTCCTGTACTTCCTTAGTACTCCAATACCCCTGTATCCCTGTACATATCCTGCAATCCTGTACTACTACTGTAACCCAGCACTTCTGTACTACTCTTCTATCCTGTACAACTGTACTATACCTGCACACATGTATGCCTGTACTACTCCTGAACCACTGTACACATGCACTACTCCTGGAGCCATGTACTACAACTGTACCACTTTGCTACACCAGTTGTCATCTAGTACTCCTGTATCCCTGTACCACTATAGAAGTTTTGTACCCCTGTACTACTCCTGTTCACATTGTATACCTGCAATACTCCTGGACCAATTGTACCCTTGTCACATTCCTCTAACCATGCACACGTGCACTATAATTATACTCCTGTAATCCTGTACTACTCCTGCACCCCTGTTCCCCTGCACTACTCCTGTACACCTGTACCTCTGAACTAATCCTGGATCCCTGTAGTACTGTGCCTCTCCTGTATCCCTGTAGTACAYCTGAACAACTGTAGTACTCCTGCAYACWTATAGCCCTGTACTACACCAGKACYACTGTTMTACACTCGTACCGCTGTACTACCCCTGTACTACTACTGTAGCCCAGTTTCCCATGTACTAATCCCGTACCTTTAACTACTCTTGTACCCCTTTAATATGCCTGTTCCCCTGCAGTCCTGTACTACTACTATACAACTGTACAACACCTGTACCCGTGTACTCCTATACTATCCGTGAATCGGGTGCAATATCCCAGTACCACTGTATTACCATGTATTCCTAACCCTGTACTACTCCTGAACCCCTGTACCACTTTACTACCTCTGTACCCATTATATTCCTGTACAATTCATGTATCCCAGTACCTCCATACTACTCCTGTACACCTGTAATCCTGTACTAATCCTGAACACCTATACTTCAGTACTACTCCTGTAACCCTGTGACACTGTACTTATACTGTACCCATTGTACAACTGTACTCCTAATAGACCCCTGTGACCCTGTACTACTTCTGGACCTCTGTTCTACTCCTGTACTACATTAGTAACCCTGCACTACTCCTGTACACATTTGAATTTGTCTTGACCGGTGAAGCCAACACGCTGCTGTTGGAATTTGTCATGAGCGGTAAAAGCAACACGTCGCTGGTGGATTTCAACTTGGCCTTGCAAACGTCGTTCGGTTTTACCGCAGTTTCTCGAGAAATGTCCACAGTGACCCATAATTTAAAGTTTATATTCGTCTCATCGCAAGAGTGCTCGTCGGGGTAACCCAACAAAACCTGGACACGCCGTCGGGAGATGGGGGAAGAGTTTTTTTTCTGTATAAGCGCTAGAGATCCCTGGAAACCACTAGCAGGGAGACAGGGTTTGGAACTCGAAGAACACCGCAGTTGCGGCGGTGTCCGGATCATCAGCTCGGAACTTCAAAATCCAAGAGAGGGTCACGTGCAGCATTCGCGTCGGTTAGTACCCACATCCGCAGCCGGTCTTCAGGGTGAAGGATCCGAGCTCGGTCCTGTGCCTTGGCATCCCGCGGATCTATCTTGCAGCGAGGCTTCCGTGGCGGTGCGAGCCGACGCGGTCGTCTTCTTACGCCTCCGTTCAACCCTTAACACAGAACTGGCACGGACTAGGGGKGTCCGACTTTCTAATTATAACAAAGCATTGCGATGGCCCGAGCGGGTGTTGACGCAATATGGTTTCTGCCCAGTGTTCTTAGTGTCAACGTTAAGAAATTCAAGCAAGCGCTGGTAAACGGCGGGAGTAACTATGACTATCTTCAGGCTCTTCAACTCCGCCTTTAGAGATGTCCTTCAGGATTACTGAACGAGTGCCTGCGGGAACTCGAAGGAGTGCCTCTAGGAAAACATACGACTGCCGGTCCCAGATAAGAAGGAGGAAGGGGAGAAGTTTTGATTGCCTCAAGAGCGGCAAAAGCAACACGCCGCTGGCGATCTTTGGGTTCGATCGCACACAGTAACACACCGCTGTCGGGCTTTGGGTTCGACTGTACATAAGATTATTTGGTAACTATGACTCTCCATTGCATCGTAATACGTAACGTATTACTGCACGAACACCGTATGTATGACTGGTCGGATTACTGCTGACGAGGAGGGCACGTCAAATGATTTGATAAGGATATGGGAAGAATACTGTGTTTGGTACAAATGGGTATTAAATAAACGAAACAGTTGCAGATGGAAGGTAAAACCTCGGACGCTGGGGCCTTCCGTCTCGAGGCCTTAACAGCGGAATTTTCAGCTGTGAATAGGCAGACCACTGTTGACGACAAGGCTAGTCAAAACGGACATGCTTATGACTTACCTCTACAGGCCGCAAGTGTCAAATGTAAAGCGTGYGCCGAAGATAGTAGAACTGTATTATTGYKTACAATAAGAGCGCTMAGYCSACACATMGCTTGGAAACGCAGCGACGCACGCGTCGTCTGGAAATGCGCTCAATGTCGCAATGGATATCWAAAGCTRCACGCCACTGAGTGCCACATACCCARGKGTAAGGTAGYGTTCGAAATGCCKCAAGCATTCGCATGAGAGCGGTGCCCGAAATGTTTTGGCACCGCAATAAGCCGCTCCCAGTACGAGAGGCACGCTCACCCGGAACTTAGAAACCAAACGGGTCGAGAGGCAGCCGAAGCGCCTACGCGTGGGCCCGGGAGAACTCCCACGGTATGGACGCCGGAAGAGTTGGCCCTCCTAATTGAATCAAACGACCGCTTCCAAGGAAACCGCATTATTAATATGAAAATCTTAGAGTTCCTACCGGGCAAAAATAGGAGGCAAAGAAGTGACAAGCGTGCACACTTGGAACTAGCGAGAACTGGCCCTAGAAGAGTGGCACTCGAAACGGACCTTGGCTCACAAGTCGCCCCGATGTCCGATGTCGTTGTATCCGAGGATACTTATACCTTGGTCCAGCAACCAGACGACGCGAGCGTCAAAAGATAACGCCTTACTCGATGAATTGAGCGAGGATTTACGAAGACCGTTCGCTGCCAACTGCCATATCACAGGCAGTTTCGCGGGCCTCGAGCACAAGCTAGCAGAACTGACTAACAGTGTCCGAGTGGAGAAYATCGRCACCGTTCTCTGCGAAWKCGTCTCCATGTTAAAAGGAGACRAAGACACGCGGCCCYSARGGCYRGCTAACASACATGYTAAAAGRCGTAATCATAACGCATTACGCCGATTTCGATATGCCAAATGTCAGGAGGCATACCACAAATGTCCTCGAAAATTGGTGGGTATGGCGATAGTGGAAGGCAATGTCTTTCTGCCCAAAGTAGAGCCTCCCGAGGCTGGCCAAATACGGGAACTGTACGAGCAGCCCCCCTTGACTGGAGCACCACCGGACCAGAGTGCGTACTCCCGCGTAAAGGTAATGCCTTTAACGAAATCGGTGTATTGTATATGCTCGTTCCGATAAGAGAAAAGAAAGTCATTCTTAAGTAGGGAGGTATGAAATCCGGCGTTGCCGTCGGAACGGATGGAATAGAGAAGGCACATCTCAGGCAGGCAGGCGCGGTGACTGTGCTTTCAAGAATAATGAACGCCAGCCTGCTTAGAAACTATTATCCTAAAATGTGGAGAGAGAACCGCACGATTCTCATTCCCAAACCAGGAAAGGGCGACAGCGATGTCCGCAACTAATGGTTCCCTCGCATATATTCTGGTATATTCGATAGAAGGCTGAGGCAATTTCTCAGTTTCTCTGACAGGCACATCGGATTCACTAACCTAGACAGCTGCAAGACTAACATGAATCGTCTTGGGAAAGCCCTCTCCTACATGAGGGCGGACTCTGGAGGGGTGATAGCTATAGTCGACATCGCCAAGGCCATCGAAACAATCCCGCACGCTCAAGCAATGATTCCAAACAACGGCGTCTCGGTGTGGGTCGCGAGCCATCTGGGACTTATGTACAATGACTGTTGGACCACTATTATGATGGGGAGCTGTAACAGCATTAAGATCCAGTTGAAGCGGGGCATCAATAGAGGCAAACCGCTATCTCCCCTCCTGCCCAACGTAACTTTGGACCCAATCATAGAAGCGATCAATAGTGGTACAACAGGAATCGACATGGCACGGAAGAACGTGTCGATCCYGTCCTTCGCGGACGMTATTGTGCTGATAAGTARGAACACCACGACRGCACACGAGCAATTGACGAYRTTTAGCAGCTACCTGACGCTACTTGGAATGAATCTGGCGACGAGAAAGTGATCCACTTTACAAATTAAGACGTCCAACAAGACATGATACTTAGGTGACCCGAGATTACAATTGGGACATGAGTTCTTCCCATACGCCAACGCGGAGGAGGACATAAGATACATCGGCATTACCATAAGACCGTGGACCGGCGTCGACAGTAAAGTCGATATAGCCTCTATTATCGGGGCAGCCAATAACATAGCCGGAATRAAGCTGAAGCCTCAGCAGAAGGTCCAGATTATAAAGAGGCATCTATTGCCCCGGTACATCCACGGCCTTGTAGCCGCACCACCGTCGATTGGAACATTGGCTATAATCGACGGTGAGATTAGACAAGTCTACAGAAACATCTTTAAACTACATGCACGACGGATGATATCATATACACATAGAGCAACCACGGAGGCTTGGGGCTCCAACGAGTAGAGTCGATCGCGAAGATCGCAGTCGTTCGCAGCTGAATAAAAATGAAAGTATCCAGGACCTATATCTCCAAAAACTGTCCGAGCAATTGGACAAACGCTGCAGCGAATACGCCAAGTCCCTGCGTATCCCGTGGCCCGCAACTCTCGACAATGTTAATAAGGCACGCAGAAACCTCAGAAGGAGAGACAGAGCGCTGGGAGCAGCTGTCTTCGCAGGGATAAGGCGTGGGAGAATTCAGGGCGACAAGATAGGAATCGCCTGGCTGAGGAACCCCAAGCTACTTAASCCATCCCGCCACATCGATRYCTTGAAGCKACGCACRMACACGTATGGRACTAGAGTAGTGCTGRWWAGAATCTCTCCAATTAACACGATGTGTAGAGGATGCSGAATGCAAAGAGAGACATTAGGGCATATCTCGGGGATGTGTAATCATACGAAGAACAAACGCATTAGGAGGCACGATGAGATCAAGCACTTCATCGCTGAGTAACTGCCTCAGAGATTCTAAACCTTCATCGAGCCGGCAGTAAAAGATGACGGCGATCTGAAGAAGCCGGATCTGGTTATCAAAGACCAGGAAGGGCTGATGGTCGTCGACGTCACAGTCAGGTACGAGAACAGGACCAGCCAGGCCGATGCCCATACGGTGAAGGGCAGGAAGTACAAGCAGACGGCGGAATACATTAAACAGAAGTTGGGCTGTTCGAAGGCGAAGGTTCTCTCCATTGACGTGGGCTGCCGAGGTGTGAAGCCAAGGAGCACCTTGGAGAATCTCAGCAAGCATGATATAAGAGGCAAAGACTTGATCACGATCTCGATGTCAGCACTTCGTTTCTCCATCGATATCGCTAATGCGTTTATCGACTATGTCCGCGTAGTCTAATGGACATAGTAGTACTCTGGCCCTTTACACCAGTGTACTACTTACAACCGCGCTTTTAATCGCTTGGACATGGTAATGCTCTGGCCATTCACACCAGGGCACTACCTACACCAGCGTATTTAACCGCTTTAAGCATGACATCATAATGGACATAGCGCTGCTCTGGCCATCTACACCATAGTACCGCACATCCTCACGTATTTAACCRKTGACTAATCGATTAATTTATTTCAGRAATAGCTCACCTGGMACTTTGCACCAGGTGATGCGAGTCGTAAGGCATAAAGCGCTCAGCGCGAGCCACGGCGGCGGAGCGGAGCCTCGAATGCAGGCGGGGACCCCGGCRAACGCCTTCACGAGGCTTTCCCTGTTAAGTGCGCTACAACGCACGACTAAGATTCGCTATCCCGAAGGACTCCGCTCTACTAATTCTTCAAAGTCCGACTACAGTCGCTTGGCATAGGTTGATGGATGGTGTATGGTGGATGGTGACAGTGGGAACGTCATCTTAGCTTTGTCGTTTATAAGATCTGACTGCCTCGCGCATGGCTGAATTGTTAAGTTTGCGCCCAACGGAAGGGTCAAGTTCTGGAAGTCTGCAGCAGGAGCTCCGTGAACACCAGCACAGGTTTCAGCCAAATGCCTCGTCATCTAATTAGTGACGCGCATTAATGGATTAACGAGATTGCCACTGTCCCGATCTACTATCTAGCGAAATTACTGCCAAGGGAACGGTCTGCGAACAATTATCGGGAATGAAAGACGCTGCTGATCTTATCCCTACTCTGGAACTGTAAAGAGACACGAGAGTTGTAGCATAAGTGGGAGACCGTAAAACGTCGCCGGTGAAATGCCACTACTTTCATCGTTTCGTTACTTACTCGGTTAGGCGGAGCGCGTGCCCCGAGGGCCTTGCGCACCGGTGGTCTAGTACCAAGCGTGAGAGAGTGATGAGAGGCTTCGGTCGATCGCCGACCATACTCCCGCGTGATGGGATTCGAGTACACTGCCAGGCGGGGAAATTGACTGGGGCGGTACATCTGTTAAAGAATAACGCAGGTGTCAGCTCAGCGAGGACAGAAACCTCGCGTGGAGCAAAAGGGCAAGAGCTGACTTGATCTCGATATTCAGTACGCAATAATGCTGCGAATGCACGGCCTATCGTTCCTTTTGGCTTGAAGAGTTTTCAGCAAATGTGTCAGAAATATTACCACAGGGATAACTTGCTTGTGGCTCCCAAGCGTTCATAGCGCCATCGCTTTTTGATTCTTCGATGTCGGCTCTCTCTGTCATTGCGAAGCAGAATTCGCCAAGCGTCAGATTATACACCCGCCAACAGGGAACGTGAGCTGGGTTTAGACCGTCGTGAGACDGGTTAGTTTTACCCTACTTATGACATGACATTGCAATAGTAATCCTGCTCAGTACGAGAGGAACCGGACATTTGGTTCGCGCACTCCGTCGAGCGGTGGGTGGTGCTAAGCTAGCATCCGTGAGATTATGCCTGAACGCCTCTAAGGCCGTATCCTCTCTAGCCAATGTGGCATTGATATCTCTASGAGTCTCGTGAGTCGAAAGGCTYAAAACAATGTGACACTACTAGGCGATCGGCCCTCGCAGGTCGGTCGTCGCACGAGCCCGGTTTGCCTAACGGCGCCATCGTCCGTCGTCGGGATCTCATTGCCACAACATCACGACGCCAAACGATCGATAATGGGTATCTCAATGTCGATGTTGAGACTCGGAATCAGTTACACACGACTTGTGTATCGGGCGGGGTGTTTAACTCGGTAGAGCAGTTAACACGCTGCGGTCTGAGACTCAACCCTCGGGTTGGGGATTCGTCTCGTCGGCGATACGACGACGAGATTGCGTAGTCCGCGGAAGGAAACACGCCGCGAGTGGACTATAACTCGACATGTGAAACCAACACGCCGCTGGCGGATTTTAACTCGAAAAGTGAAACCAAAACACCGCATTTGGACTTTAACTCGGGAGATGAAACCAACACGCCGCTAATGGACTTTACCTCGAGAAGTGAAACCAATTAGCCGTATTTGGAATTTAACTCGAGAGTTGAAGCCAAACGCCGCTGGCGGACTTTTTCACGAGCGGTGAACCAACACGCCGCTGGCGGATTTTAACTTGAGAGGTGAAAGCAACAATGGTTCTTTAGGCGTCTTCCCTTACGGAACATCAGAATMAATTTAATAAGCTGGCGGAGCGTCTGCGAAAGGCAAATCTGAAAGTTCAGCTAGACAAATGCGAATTCCTACGCAAAGAGTCATATTACCTCGGACATATAATCAGTGTAAGAGGAGTTCAAACTGACCGTCTAAATTGACGGGTGGTGAAAGGATTTCCACGACCGCAGAACGGTGAAATCATAAAACAATTTTGTGTTTAGCAGGATACTATAGAGTATTTATACCAAAATTCTCTAAAACCGCTAAATCCTGGACGAATCTATTAAAGCAACACGAGAAATTTGTCTGGGCCGAAGCGCTAGAGAGGGCCTTCACGC